>JAODVQ020001492.1:0-22441 GCA_025400075.2 Phenganax stokvisi
CTAATGTCACCTATGTCACCACTGTCACTACTGTCACCTGTGTCACTACTGTCACCTGTGTTCCTGCTGTCACTTTTGTCACTAATGCCACCTGTGTCACCTATGTCACTTTTTTCACTACTGTCACTTGTATCACTACCATCATTTATGTCACTTTTATCACTACCGTCACCTATGTCACCTGTGACTGTCAGTGACTCTGATAACTTAGAGAGAGCAGAGACACAGGCTACTGTAGAGATAATAGTGACAGCAGTGACATCAGTGACATGTTGGTGACAGTAGTGACACAGGTGACAGGGGTGACAGTAGTGGCAAAGGAGACAGGTGATGCAGGTGACAGTAATGACAGAGGAGACAGCAGTGACAGTAATGACAGAGAAGACAGTAGTGACAGTAGTGACAGAGGACACGGTAGTGACAGTAATGACAGAGGAGACAGTAGTGACAGAGGAGACAGTAGTGACAGTAGTGACAGAGGAGACAGTAGTGACAGAGGAGACAGTAGTGACAGTAGTGACAGAGGGGACAGAGGAGACAGCAGTGACAGTAGTAGTAGTGACAGTAATGACAATAGTGACAATAGAGACAGTAATAAAAAGATGAGTAATAGAATATAAATAGAATTAAAGAATGTAATTACTAGGATATAGTTTATATCTGCCATCAACCCATAGAAGAAACAAGAGGCGGTAATGCGAGAATTGAACCTACGACAGAGACTTCCGCTGTTTAAGATAGCAGCACACTAGCCACTAGGCCACGAAGGCTGGTTGACTACGTTGGTGCGAAAAGGTAAGATTCGTACGCAATACCGCGCATGCCTACATAAGAGCATATAAAATGGCAGCCGATCGCGACCCGAGTAGACATGAACATAGCTATATCTTCGCAAAGAAGCATATTTGGCCAAAATCCTACAAAACTTAGGAAGATCATTGCATGTTGGGCATATAGCTTAAAGATCATAGGAAATGCTTCACTGAGAACCGAGTATGCCCGCGGACTGACACACAGACAGACAGACAGACAGACAGACAGAACGACTACTAAGCAAGGGCTATCTATCTGCTATCTTTCTTGTGTAAGTGTTGTGTAAGTGTTTATGCCAATTTTACCAGCAGTTCTATCATTGGTAATTGAATATAATTATGTATCTCTGAATCTGAAAGGATTGCCAGGAATAGTGATTGGACTGATACCATCAATTGTTTTATCTATGGGTTCCTGGTATATCAAAAATAGACTAGAGAAACAGATGGTCCAGACCACTATGACTGAGCACGAGGCGTCTGCTGATGAAAGACAAACACTTTTGTCATGAGTACTGCTTATGCGTGTGTGCAGACAAATACAAATAATTGTGGTGTAATTTCCCTATATTTCCAGTAGTGTACCACATTTCTAGTAGTATATTATTGTGTGAAACATGCGATGAAGCAAAAACAATGATACTATTTTATGATTTGGATATCAAGATTTATGAGAATATTTCACAAATGCTGTCTATATTTGGACTAAACTCAGTTCAGTCAGGCAGCACCTGACATTATAGATATTATAAACATGTGAATTATCCGGGAAACTACCTGTATCACATATCTACACAGATGTATAAAAGACCTAAAGAATGATGGCATAATTTCATGGAAATAGCATATTCCATACAGGGTCAAGAGTATAACATGCAATGAGCTACACATAATCTAAGAATAAATTCAGGTGTAAAGTTGTAATCATATTAAAGTGGCATACATTGTATGCTTTCTAAGTATGGAAGTGAACAAGGTAAAAGTTTCAAACTGTAGGGCGCGGTAACTTAGGTACACATTAAAGAAATTGGTAAACAGCTGATTTGGTCTTATAATAGCCGATATGTCTTAATATTATATCTTTGCTAAGAAGAATATTGATCTGTATATGAGCTAGCTATATAATTCTATGATTGTGATTTCCACATCATAATAGTAATCTCCCGCCATAGGCAACATTGTCCATAGTGCTAATGGCAGTAGTGTTAGCTGAGGACAACGTAGAGGTTGCATAGGCAGAATTAGGTTGCGTTTCAATAGTAGTGATGGCATAGGCAGAATTAGGTTGGGTTTCAATTGCAGTAGTATTAGTAGACTGCAATGTAGTGGTGGCATAGGCAGAATTAGGTTGTAGATCAATTCTAGCAGAAGAAGAGGTAGTCGGAAGATCAATCTCTTCATATTCCACTGTCCTCGTTTCTGCCTTGTTTCCTGAATAAACAATGATATCCTTGATTGTTGTGCCAGATGAATTACGTATATTTACCTGACGCTATGTTTTTCCTGACCATTATCACTGTGAGTATCACTGCTGTTACACACAATGCTGCAACAAACGCTGATAAACCTGCAATCCATATTATAATAATTACGTTTGACAGCTTATATGGCTAAGCTGCTTTATACCGCTGCTGACATAGATGACAACATGCTTGTTTTCTGCTTTGTCTGTGGGAGAAATAAGTGACAAAATAAACAATGGTGATAATGCATGTATAATGCCTTTCCTCATAAACACTTTCAATGATAAACCATACCTGTAGTGATTAAAGGTGTTTGTATTGTTCTGGAGCTAGACGTATGAATCATTGCCAATTCCCTTGATTTAGCCACATTACAACCTTTATTTTGTGTAATTACAGCACTTGCACAAGGTTCCTTGTCAATAACTTTATCAAACATGAAAACTACAACAGTGTAGTTTAAATCCTCAGATCCAGCTTCAAGCAAGAATATACTTTTTTGTATCAAATTCAGTGCTGAGTTGTTATATGCTCTGTATATAACAATACATGATGGAATGCTGTTGTTGCGCATCTGAGTACCACACATTACTGTCACATGTGAACAATTTTGGGTTATACTAGCACATTGTGAAATTCCATTTGTCATCTTATCTGTGAAAGTCCAGAATAAATGCAATAAAATAATTGCCACTCACATAGACCATTAACTCTGACATGGAGAGGGTACGGGTGAGCAGGATGAATATTAGGAATTCCATTCTCTTCAAGATCATGGATATAAACAGAGTAGTTGGAAGGAGGTAGCTGTATAACTTCAGAGAAACTCTGACCTCCCTCAATAGATAGATTCAGTGCAACAAATGATATTTCATTATTAGATGACTCAATCACTAGGAAAATCCCAATTGCAGCAGATCCTCTGATCAGTTCTCCTGTAACTATAATCTCACCATCACCTACTGACTCTACACCTGGTCTCTGAATATCATATGTACCTTTCGAAATATTTGAATAAACATCTCTAAATTTCCAAACACTTACAAATATTTTCATGTAGTTCACCTTTGACTTTGCCCATATCCATATTAACCTCAAATACACCAGACACAAATACTCGGTTGGCAGGTAAATTTATAAATACAAGCTGATCATGTATAGTGGCTTCATAAACAACTTCATCGTGAATAAAGGAAATATTATTTACCATATCAACACCCTATCATTAAAGCATGCCATTTATCAGCCTTTATGTTTTCAGGAGTAACTTACACAAAGTAGAGTCAGTGTGACCACACAGAACTTATTGTTTAAAGAAGTGACACTCTTCATTTGTATATCATTTGCTACAATATTATTACTATATTGATGACATAATATAAAATTTGGTTTTCAAACCTTGAATGGTCACCGGTTCACTGCTGTTTCCCTGACCAGCTCCATTGAGTGGTAGAATAGAAACATTATACACAGTACAAGGACTAGGAGTGAAGGTGTAGTGTGTGTCAGTGATATTGATACAGTCAGTACAGTTGATGACTGTTGGGGTGTTCTCATCTGTCACATTGTAGATGATAACAGAGTACCAGATATCATGATCTACTCCAGTCACATCCAGAGAGAATGGAGCTGTCCATGTTACCACAGCAGAACTCACATTATACACAACCTCTAAATCACCAACTTCTGCTACAGTACCTAACAAATCATTCACATATATAATATTGCTGCGATTAAAATCAAACTACGTGTTCAATTTCTACATGTGAGTTTTTCTATATACTAAGGACATGATAAGATACAGAAATGAGCAGTTTCACATTGACATTAATATGGTCGAGTTAAATACTGTAGGAGATAGGAAAATTATCAACTAAGAGAGATAAGAGATTAGCTGATTTTCTCTATTTCAGGGGAGGGGTGTATAATTTAATATCTAGGTGTGCTTTATTTACTTATTTCCTCAATCTATACAATTATAATTTCTCTGGCTTTAACCACCTCATTGAGCAGTTTCATCTCCTTTCCTAACCACACCACTCTGTTGAGCCAGGTATATATTAACCAGTGAATATCCATTGTTTGTGATGCATAATTGTAGCATACCTTGAGTAAACATCACAGCTGCTTCACTGGCTATCTGTGTACCATTATCATCTTCAATGATGCATTGAACAATACTATTATTGTACTGAGATGGAGCGTCAATAGTGAGAACCACTTCTCCTATAATACCGCTCGCCTTTACATCAGGATTAAGAGGAATAAGATAATCACTTGAAAATACACTCCGTCCATTCACTGTCCAGGCCAAATCCTCTCCTTCAATAATCTGACACACAAATTCAGCTTTTTTGTTCTCAAACGCAATGAAATTGTCAGGATGTCTGAGTATTACTAAAAATTATAAGAGGATAAATGAAAGAATTTCAATAATAAAGGATGCATTTAATGTTTAGGCTTATGCACTGGCACACTGCACACATAACAAGAGCAATATTTAACATTCTTCTTGTTACCTCCTCTGTTAAATGATATCACTATAAAGAGAGCTTTATTAGTGAAGAATATAATAATGGTTGCTAAGTTAATGTGCTCTGTCTACTGTGCAGCTACAGCTATAGAGTAATCTAAAAATGAGCAGTAAGTTAATATAGCTAACCGAAGAATTCCTGAGCTTCCACCCACCCAACAGTATATCATTACATATTATATGTACATGTGTATGTATACCTAGAGCAGATGTCAGTGTTTTGAGGAACACGGATGGGAAAAGTAAGTAGCTAACCGCCATCTATGATGATACAATGGTATAGTAATAGTATGCAGCAAATGGAATGAACTAAACTGATCAGCAAACTTTGAGACTTGGAATTTCTTTATCTTTAGCTACACATTAAGGCCACATATAGTTAGTCTTAGTACAATAATTGACCTGTATATAAACAAATAGAATAGCATTGTAAGTGTAGCTAGAGCTAAACAACAGAACATAACGAGGGATTTAACTATCTAGAGTTGGGTAGCACCACAAATGACTGAAGGTTCTTTGGCGATTTTAACTATGTAGAACAAGGCTATATAGAAAAGATAGAGCTGGGTAGTTAGGAGTGGCCCTAGATGGTGATTGCAACGACTGCTGGATTAAGGCCAAAACATCATAAACTTACTGAAAAGGAACCGGGTGAACTTTCCTTCCTCTTCCAGTCAATAATTGAGAATGGATGCTAAAATTAATATCAATTCTGTGCGCGATTCAGATCGACGCTACGTATTGGCTTTACCTTAGCTCGGGACTGTTGCAGTTCTGTAAGAGTTTGTCACTAAACTCGAAAACACCCAGCGGTTGACAACCACAGGAATGTTAATGTGAGCATGCGCCAAGTGTTAAAGAATGAACACCTACGTTTACAGAGAATGCGCACTACGTGGTCCGCGGACGACACCGATCGCGGCAACACATAACATTAGATAGTCGTAAGATGCTCCATGTAGGTATGGCCGAGTGAAATCTCACGTGATCTACGACAGAATTGGCTTCATAACTCGGCTAAAACAACAGGGAAAGCTTTATTACCTCACCAGGCTACATTGGAGGTTGAGATACAGCCATTATGCAAAAATGTTGCGTGGATGCCATCAGCGCTTCGTGCCACATTGACATGTACCATTAACACTCACTGACCAGATACCAGGACATCCATGATCACATAATGAACTGTCCTCCATAAGAAAATCATCATCAACCTGCCTAGTGGCTTGTGAATTCTAAAAAGATCGACTAAGCGTAATCAACGAACAAGAGCGAGCCAACTCCATTCGTGGCAACGGCAATTTTTGTCCGCTTGTAACAGCGATGTCGTCCACTGCAAACGGTATAATTATGCTCGCAATTAGTTTATTATACTAGGGATACGCATGCGCAGTGTAGAGCCTCGCGCAGTAGAATTAAACAGGAGAGTATACACAAATATGCATGTGCCAAACGCCAATCTCTAGCTTATTTTCACGTGAAATTCGTTCAACAACGATCGCGTGCGCTTGAAGTTCATAGCACGAACGATCGCGCGCTACATAGGCGACTAAATATTAGTTAGGCGCACCAAATATTAGTTAGATGCGGAAGTACAGGAAACTACAGGTCAATAGTGAGCCGCAGGGTGTCCTCGGCTGTAGCGTTCCGAGCGGGAGCGAGGACGCTACTAGGGAACCCAAGGCTCACTATTGACCGGTAGTTTACGTGACAACGCGTCTAACTAAATTAGTGTCTATGGAGATGCGTCTGTTCGAATCGTAAGCGTCAAGAAATGAACAGCAGCTCTTGCAGGCCAGAAACTCTCACAAAAGTAGCGGTGGTCAAGGAATATTGAGCAGTGAGTCTCCAACCTGACTACAGCATCACACTGACTTCCAAACGCGCATTGATTCCAAATAAAGTGCGCCGTCAAGATTTGAATCGCGCGTGCAGCGTGCGCGTGTTGCCATTGACTCCTATCGTTGTTTCACTTGAGTCCTGAACACTATATTATACGTAAAATCAGAGTCCGCTTATCGCCCAATCAGATTTCGGAATTTAATTTTCCGGACACTAACGGATGTTATCGTACGAGTTACTCGCAAAAACTCGTTTTCAGACGTAAACTGAACACACGAGGCTTTATGTGCATCAAAAGCACTGAGCATCATGCACGGCCCGATATAAGCTAGCTGGGCGTAGCAATAGCTGCGCACATGCCCAAAGCATAATTGCATTCCTTAAGCGTGACGGTGACAAACAAACAAACATACATACATACACATACAAACAAACAAACCATCGGCGAGATGCGACCAGAATTAGTTGCCTCTCGCGCTAAGGCGATCAGCAATTATACTACGCGATTTGCCTCTGCCGCGCATCCGTGTTTAGCCCGCCTACAGCGCCAAAGAGCTGCTGCTGCACAGCGAAGACCTTCTAATGAATCTCCTGGAGCGAGCAACAAAAATGAGAGACGCAAGGCAGCGGTGAAAAGAGGCTCCAGAGGAGAGAGAAGCTCGCTAGTATTATGATTATGTATTCCTGGTTACCAAAATGTAATAATTATTACTATACTATTACAGTTGGAAAACAAAGTGTAAGTACATACTGCGTGTCGCAATTGCGGATATGGTCACGTTTTGTCTTACAGAGATTAACATTCACGCTGATTGCTCGAAAGAAAAATAATTATTAATTATGACAGAATCACATTATCATACAATTGTTACAATAATTATATAATACAGTTTTAATTGGAGAGTGTTGAGTGTAGTCTTTTAGCAGAAATAGAAACTAGATGGTTCAGAGAATCATCTTGACATGTCACTGCCTGCACAAACAACATGAGAAAGAGAGGGAGATAGGAAGAGGCTTAATTAACTCTCGGCATACATGCACGAAGGTTAAATTACTCGTCCTGTGTATCTATCTGTCTGTCCATCCGTTATCAAACAACTCGCTTCTAGAAGCATGTTTCATGCTATAAATATACATATTATGTACTCCGAGTGTGATAAAAACTTATGGAATTTTAAATACTTCGTTACCAAGATATAGCAATTTTCAGAGTAGGTTGGACACGGATATCTTATTACGCAATTATCACATGACTACATGCACACAGATGACCTTCGCACCAAAGGTCATGTATATAAGTAAAAAGCATCTTCTAGGGAAGTCTCTCTGCCTTTCAAATGCTTGATTCCAATGTTCACCTGTGTCTTTACATGTACGACTAACTGCTTTAATGTGGAGATGACAGACGCATGTGCGCCGATGGCTTCTTGTTTCTCCCAATCGGTAAGCTACTGCCGCTCAATAATTTCCAGGGGCGCATGGGGTCAAAGGAATCTCCTGTTCGTTGCCTAAAAGCAGGGCTAGTTTCACTAAATTCTGTTCATGGTGCCCTGAGAAAACGGCTGCACAAAACTCCTTACATTCGCCGTTTAGACTGAGTTATATAGGAATATCATGATCGACCACTATATCATTATTGACGAAGTGATGCAATCATGCATGGTTGTATAAAGCAATTTCAAGTTTGCTCTTCCGAGTTAACCGGAAAAAAACTCTTTGATTGACATGTGATTAGCACAATTAAAAAGAAAAGGTGTCCAAAGGATGACAAAAAAGAGCCATAAGATGACTTACCAGAGTACGAGGATCAAGGATGGCGGTGTGAGGATCAACAGTGACCACTATCTTCTCCTTATCCTCCTTCCACCAGCCAGCACTCTGCGATCCAAACATCTCTTTCATGAGTGTCAGTAGTCTTAGGAGAAGTGTCAGAGAGATAAATGCATATCATTATTTAGTGTGTTAAAATAATGATTGTACTATTAAACTTTTACCTGTCTGCAAATTTTTCTTTTGATTTTCCCTCATCTTTAACTTTAACTGAAGATAAAAATTTCTTAATATTATGTGACAAACAATAGGCTAACAGGCAGAATATATTCTCTACTGACAGTGAATGCTCCACCAAGTACTAACATAATTATTCTTTTCAAGATAGGCTATCAAGCTAAGAACAACCTCTCCACAAAACAAGTTAAATTTGAAAGTGGTCTTTGCTCAGAATATATACAGTAATGTAAGGGACAGCAGAAACGCTAAATACTAATGAATGGTTGGTAAATACCTTGGATTGAATGAGGGTCTGAGACAATCTGTAGTATGACTGCCAAAACAGCATCGGCATACATATCAGTTACACTGTCTGCATCCCACTGTCACATGACAATCATGTGATGATCATGTGAGTTACTAGTATTAACAAACCTCAATGGACACAGTCTCAGCAGAGTCATCGTATATCACTGACACTGAATTTTCAAACACCTACAGAATAATTGATGACAAGAACATGACACATGTACAGTAGAACTTGTGGTAAGGGCCCCTCTAGAATAGGGACAGCCTTTCCAAAGCGGACATGAGCGTGACCTCTAAGATGGGACAACCTATCTACAAATGACACAGCCTATATATAAAGTGTCCTTAGTTTAGAGGTCCTAGAGCATTATACTTCACTTACAGTGACAGCTCTCTTGCCATGTAACATTTTAATGTGCGCATCAGATGACAGTTGATTGATACAGTGATGGAGTAGTGAGAATGGAGAATGAAACTTTATCATCTGACGCTGCATATCAATAAAGAGATATAGCTCTGTACATCAATGTTCTTAACAATATACAATAATAATTCTACCCAGATTCAGAAATCTGTTAGGTAGACTATTCATTATTATCATGCAATCATCATTAACCCATGTCACAGATATGGCACAATCAGTTTAGTGGTGCTTGTATTATACTAGCATAGACCTATAATTACATGAGAATCTAATATTGCAATTATAAAGCGCTATTGCGAACCTGTTGAATACTGCTAGTGGTAAGTTCTGTGTAACCTGGAGAATACAAGGAGGGAAATACAGTAATATTGATAAACATGATCCTCACTGGAGAGGTCAGAGGGGTCAATGAGGTGGTAGTTGAATCCTTTCTTGATGAGTACTCCAGACAGTGACTGGCCTTCTTCAGGTGGTTTAGCTGCTAGTGATCCCATCACCTAGTGAGATAATGGTGTTTTTTGACCTACACTCAATTCAACCTTTTCAAAAAATGTAACTTAAGTGAAGCAGTATAATAGTTGCCTATTAAGTACAAGTTGAATGAGTTATGACCCAACATCCACTATGAAGAATTACGTTACATTTTGCACAGTGATTAAAGTATATGTGAAACACAAACTTGGGATTTTAATCATGTCACGTTAAAACTAGTCTTTTACTGACTTTGGCCATTTTCTCTCCTCTGTAGTACAACTCCACAGCCTGCGTGTTCCTGGGACTATGTATCTCCATGTTAATCTCCTGTAATAGTAGGGATACCACACAATAATCATGTGCAGTTACATGACTAATGGTATGATGTGATGATGACCTCATTGTCTTCGTATTCTCTGACAAGAGCTGCCTTGAGTCTTGCCATCTCGTTCTGTTCTCCATGTACCAACACCTTCACATATGAAAACCACAAGAAGAATTATGGTTTATGGAAATACAATGAAAGATTACTATTTTCTCTACAGTAATGTGTTGCATCTTGCACACAGAGTGCTAATAATAGTATATTGGCTGCGTGTATGATATACTGGCTGCGTCTACTAGCACATGCTACCTGAATGGTAGATGTGATGTCTATCTAGGCGATGAATGAAAAGTATAGCGCATGAAACAGTTTGTACAATTCCGCACAGTATACACTACGTGCAGCCAGTCAAATCACTCCAAAAAGGAAAGAGAGTGGGAGAGCTATTTATAAAGCATATAGAAGCTACTATATCTTTGCACACATAATGTTTATCATGTCATAGAGCCTACTTTTAACTCACAACGTTTGGTGGCTTGAGGATTCGTATGAACTCACTGGTTTGTTCATAGTCAGTGTGAGCAGAGAATGAGATGTAGTCTATGAGAGAGTTGGATGTCGTAATGAGGGAAAGACTGTGTTTATAGATAAATGTATATATCTGTATGAAATCTGGTTTGTGATTACCATATAGTACCAGGTGTGTAATACGATAGAGCTGAAGGGACAAGACACACCTACAGACATCCTGAGAGGTAGTTTCTGTCCCGAGAGAGTGACTATCTCTGATGGCTCTGACAATATTAACTGCAACAATGTTAAATCACAGTAATACCGAACAGTACTTCTCCAGGAGTTAGTTAACTTATTTAACGGCCCCGCACCAGGCCATTTTGGAAAACTGTTTGAATCAATGAACTTGTTTGGATTACTGAAATATACATCATCAAGTACTGTAGGGTTCATAAATTAGTACTCTATGCTGTGGAAACAGGGTAACTAAATTCTGTCTAAAGCTGCTTGCCTCTCTTTTTTGCTGATGTATGACCTATAACTATGCAAAGCTAACTACGTATAAGTTATAGCTCGCATAAAAGGTGTGTGGCTTCGCTTACTGGGCATACTTAATTGAAAATGACTTCATGACATTACCGAGGCATTTGTATTGGTGAGGATTTGCACTATTGGGTTTTGGGATTTGCGAGTGTTTACTGTACTGCTCTCTCCAAGCATTAATGATTAAGGTGTAACTTTGCACAGAGACGAGATAAATTACTGACCTTGGCTAGTGTACCCTCCACACAGTAGCCAGCTACAATAACACCATTCCTCTTATCAGTACACCACGCCTCAAACAACTGTCTGGACAACCCACTCTGCATCATCCCTGGACTAGCCATTATCACACATGGACCCACATCCTCAAATTGATCCATACTCTGAGAGAGAGTGTGAGTATATAGGATGGAAAGACAGGAATGGAGCAGGAGAAAACTAGTACATACATTGTAGATTGAAGGAAGAGAGAGAAAGAGGTGGAACTCTAGAGGTGATATGTAACATTACCAAAAATAAGCTGCATATCAGGACACAATCTGTTATATACCTTTTAATTATAGGGGGCACTATTAGTGGTTTCTGTGGTCAAATGGTTCACCATTGAAACACCCACAAAACTCCCAGCAAAAATAGGTCAGAATGGGTATGATTTCAATGAAAACTGCACACAACCACAAAATTAACTCTCGTGAAAACATTATGCAATAACTGCTATATGGCTAGTAACAAATTGTTGAATTATTGACCTTTAGGTTGGAGATGTGTTTGAAGACAAAGGGATTGGAGATGGCAATCTGTCTTCTAATACTGTCATTCATTGCTCCAATATAGGTCTGATATACTGTAAACAAAGACACCACCTTAACAACACAAACAAGAAATTACAATTATCCAGACAAGGTGCATAAAGTACCCTTGTTTCTCTCTCACATTACTCCATTTCAACATTATTATGTTCTGGTTTATTTATAGCACGTTGTGCATTTGCACTGCGTGGATTATTCTATCACAACTGCATCATACAATTTGTTTCAAGTCTTTCTCAAACATGCACACAATGTTCTCAGAGCTCTCTCCAACAATGCATCAGGACGTGCTATACAGGGAGGATTTACTCGGCCCACCAGTTCACCAAATCTATAGCCTATTCATAGCAATAGCCCATCATAGAGCTTTATACACAACAGCAACAAAGTAAGTAAAAAACAAAACTTAGAAGAACGCAATAAACAGGTCAAATACTACCACACAGGACCTCTACCCAGCACATGACATGGCCATTTATAACATCACCCTAAGTATAGAGCAGAGTCAAACGTGTTATATAGGGTATTGACTCCATGTGTATTGATGCATTGCTTTGTTAAATTTCACAGCCCACTCCTAATCTCACGCCAGTCGGAAAACTATTATAGTGCATAAATTGAGTGCTAGTACTAGTAGAAATGGACATATCCTAATGGGGAACTTTAATACGTACCAAACAAACTAAAAATTTTCACATTTTCTTCCTCACTCAAGCCAGTCAATAATATTCCAGTTCACATTTCAAACCAAAGTTCTAAACAATGCTGTTCATTCTATTCACATGTCAAACCGAGACCATACATTACACCGTAGTTTGGAATAGGTTTCTGGAATCCACAACACACTGTTATTTAGGCGAATTTGTGAGGAAAGACTATTCTAGAAACAAAGAACACATGATGCCCATAATTTTCTGTGTTAGAGATCGCATGGTTTTACAATTTGAATACATCTGACTTCTAACCAAAGATTGAGATAGTGCACGTAATACCAGGACATGCAGTTGTTCCCACCATCGCACCAATAACTCCACAATAACTTGATTTTGTTCTCACCAATTGACAAATGAAGTATTTTACATCCACTAGTTTTACAAAACCAGTGATACATCACATCAATGTATACTAAAAGTGTGTGCTAGCTAAAGAGTTTGACCATCTAGTATGATCCAACTTTGAAACTGGCATCATCCTTGAAAAGTTGGCTACCATCAGAGGGGCTGATCTTCAGACAATATCCCTGATGACGAATGTAACATTTCGGGTAGTTGACACTCTCAAAGGAATAGTAACCAGGAGCATGGCCGAATGGATTCAATCGTGGAAAGAAGCAGGCATCTTTTCAGAATAATTCACCTTCTTGAAATTTGTCTTGAAAGAGTAGGAAGCCCCTATGGCGAAGAAAGGTGTTTGGAGTCACTGGAGGAAAGACGAGTTCAGCCGATGCTGCATGTCTTCGGAAACTGACTGAGCCAACTACTCCACATATTCCAGGGATTACTTCCCAGTTACCAAATCCTTTGGTGATATAGGCTTCATTCTTACTGTTTAGGTCCCAACAGTAACTCGGGTAATTCTTGGACCGGAAATCTGTGTGCAAAAAGTGATCAAACTTGACCAGCTACTGTGATAAAACCTATTCTTTACTCTAGACCGAGGACAGTGAGGCATTCCCACAAAGGCAGTAATAATGCTCAATAGGTCACTCCTAAAAACTCACATGTTCCCGAAGCAGTTGAGGCAAAGTAAAGAAGTGAAACAAGGAAGAAGATTCTCTGCGCCATTGCTGCACAAGCTGAATTCAGTGTTTTCTTCCAGTAGCTATGTCTTCTTTTCTGACTCTTCGTCTTACCAGTATGAATACTTTTCCCTTGCTTTTATATCCTCACTTCAAAATTGTTTGTATATTGTGGTATCCCACCACTGGAGTGGCGTTACACTGCCACCAGCCAACAGGTCAGCCCAGCCTCAACTAGTTAGTGTATAATTGTGGTGTGGACCTGACCATCTCAGTAAACGTTCACAGCACCAGCTAACATGCCAGCAACATCAACAACATCTCAACAGGTTTGTGAATATTAGTTGTTTGTACTAGAGTAGACATCACAGCACTAGCCAACACTCCAGCAACAGCAACAGCAACACCACCTTAACAAGTTGATGTATTATTGTGGTGTGGACCTGGCCACCAGAGTAACCATCATGTCATACCAACAACAGCAACACCACCTTAACAAGTTGGTATATTATTGTGGTGTAGACCTGACCACCAGAGCAGTCGTTGCGAACCTTCGGGGCCTCTGTACCAGACAACAAGCCAGCAACACTAATGTACAGAGTGTGAGATTTCAATGGAAGATGAGTAGCCTGTACTCCACCATCCATCCACTCACATACCATTGAACACCACACACTAGCATCTTAAGGTAGCAGAAGTGGTTGCAGTAAATGCTAGTAAGGGGGCATTTTGCATCAACCCTATTTGGAGATGTGTTTGAAGACGAAGGGATTGGAGATGGCAATCTGTCTCCTAATACTGTCATTTATTGCTCCAATATAGGTCTGGTACACTATAGATGAAGAGACCGTCTTAACTAGGAGAATGTTGAACATTGCTAAAAGCTCACATTATGTATAGCATCGTTCACGTTGTAAAATGCCTGCAGTTTATGTAGAATGTGCGCGCAAAGGTGTAAAAAAACTGTTATTTTAAACAGTAATCTGAGACAATGTGCCGTTATTTGGCAAGACATTTTTGAGAACAAAAGACGCAAAGAATGTTGTTTAAAAAAATTGTTTCAAGAAAAAACAATGCACTGTTTTGAGAATACAATTTCAATAACACATTATGCATTACAAGTGAATGGAAACTTCTCCTAATTTAAACATGTGGCACATAGGGATTGCTTAAAAAGGAAAGGAGACAAGATAGGGATTGTAGTGAGATCACACATCTCCTATACTATCTCAATACATGTTAATATTTATCCAAGATGGCATATAAATCTAACGTGTCAATATAGGGGATGCATGATCCCAGTACAATCCCTATCTTGCCCCTTGATCAAGTATGATTATCAGGGACTCTTCTGTTAGCAAGTTAATAATGGAAGCTACTTTTGATTGGTTGCCAAGGAGACAGAGTGGTGTTTACCATTGAGAAAGTTTCGTGTGACCTACCTTGGATCAGTTTTGCTTGTCAGGGACCTTTGTGTTGGCAATTTATTAATGACAACACATTTGATTGGTTGACATGGAGACGGAGTGACGTAATTGTTATCATGGATAGTCATGTGGGCTACCTTTAGACCAAGTTTGGTTGTCAGGGATACTGTTGGCAAGTTATTAATGAAAACATTTTAACAAGTTTACTGAGGGTGTTTAACAATCTTGTATGTTTATATTTTCAATATTGGTAATTAGTTAAAGTTGTATGGAAAGTTTCATTACAATCCCACCTAAAGTATGTGAGATAGAGAGTACACATCTCCCTATTATAATGTATTGCCAGAAGTTATTTTTTGTTGTTTACATGTAAACAAAATTGTTTCCGAAATTTTAAGGAGGTTGCATGTAGTATAATGAAAACCAACTTGTGTACAAAATTTCAAGACTTAAACTTTCAGTTTTTGAGTTACTGATGTCTATACATTAAGAAGGAGAAGAAGGAGAAGGAGATGACAAACATTTCTCCCACAGTGCAATACATCAGCCCCCTTAGCAAAACCATGCAAATCCCTATATATGAGGGCACTTTCGTGCCTTTGTGATAATTTCTAAGTGTTAGGGATCTCACAGACTCAAACTTATCAACGTATCAGATGGCCACGAAAAGTTTATCACACCATTTAATAGTGTTAGTATTCCTATTGTTGTTCAAGAGCTCTCTCGTGAATGGTCAAAAAGATTGTGTATATTCTCTTGATGAATATTATAACTATGACCTCTACGGAAAAATTGAAGAGGCTCTTGTCAGAGATCATGAACTTCTGAATAAACTGAGGTACATATTTATAAACAATTATGATATTCAGCTCAAGTTTTATATTGATATTATTGTACTGAATGGAAGTCAACTAAATAATATTTGTAAACACGAGGATTCTTATGGCGGTAAGTCTTTCTGCCAAGTTAATGGGTCCGATGTATGGAGACTTTGCCATCCCCAGCTGCAGCAATATAGCTCACAAACAACATTCAACCAGAAGTTGATTACTGAGAACTTTATCCTTAATCTCTCCCTACTCCATGGAAGTTTGTTATCCTTGTTTATGCCACTATATTATCAGCTTAGTCTGGATATTGACATTATCTCTTATTGTGAACACATCAATGTAACACTTATGATAAATACAGTGAAATGCAATCCAAAAGTTGGTGTAACATATTTTGTCCTAGAGAATATTATATCATGGGTAAGTATACTAATGCTGTGTGGTTACCCATATGTCATATTCCAGTATTATTAGATAAAGGCATATGCTGAAGTTGGAGACATACCAAAAACATGGGACCAGAGTCAAAGATATTATCAATTTCATAACGATATGATATATAATATAAGAATGTTCATCTGGCCAATGACAATTAAAACGTTTTTATTCATCATTAGTTTACTCGAGTACTCATTTGTATCACTGTCATTATCACTGGTCATAGCAAGATTCTTCCCACTAGTTCATAATCAGATAGTATCCAAGGTGACCAGACCTGAACATCAGTCTATCTACTGGGGAACTGTCATAGTGTCTAATATCTTCACCTATGGTCTACTGTTCCTCGGTATGAGAGTATGGTCTTTATTCATGATCAAATCGGTATTTTATTACTATGACATATTGCATTTTATATCCTTTAAACCTGAACTTTTATTTCAAGATGCATTTGTTCGTCTAATTATATTCATTGGTGCTATTTTAGGTACACTGAGAGGTAGTTCACAGTCTCATGTCCCCATTCCCAGTCCAATAGCTAAATTTCTAATATCAATATCTCTATGTTGTTGCTGCTGTTTTCAGTGTTGTAAGTTGTGCTCACAACAACACAGGTCTAAAATATTACAAGTATTAGTTATGTACAGCTCAATGAATTTTGTATATCACAACATCATGGAGTCTATATCTGTAGCGTTCATGTTGTTTATTGAAGAGACTAGAACCACCGTAGTCACACTTGTAATGTTGTACATATCATTTATAGTTTTTATGGTATTCATATGTTCTTATTTGCTACTAAGTATGTTTAAAAGCAAAGGTGGTAAGTTGTCTTTCCTGTGCAAGTGCTTTGTAAGTGTTTGTGTAGCTGTACCCACTTTACCAGCAGTTATACTATTGGTTATTGTATACATGTATATATTAATATCTCTGAATTTGAAAGGAGTGTCAGGGATAATGGTAGGACTGATACCATCATTATTTCTCTCTACTGGTTCCTGGTATATCAAGAAGAGACTGAAGAAACATATAACTACCCGGCAAGACCAGGAGATTATTGTAAATGTTGCTGATGGTGAAGTTGAACAAGAGGACGAGGAGTCTGCTGATGAAAAGCAAAAACTTTTAAAATGATTACTACACTCAGATGTGTGCTTTATATAGACTAATCCAAATGCAGTATTTAAAACTATTTTGTATTTTATGTCCATACCACAAAATTATCATTATATGTACGGATCAGAATAACGTTGATGATTTGGAAGATTCACTACTGTTTCTGGAATCATAAAAATGGCAAAGTTAAAGTTACGCGCTCCGTTACACGTAATTACCGAAATACTAGCAGCTAGTATTTAGAGCGTATTGTTCTTTACCCTCAGGAATGTGGTGAACATGTACAGCACGAGCGCGTTAACGTGGGCATAGTATGCTTAAATTAGCATTCTACAGTTTATGTAAGAACTTCCTGCCATGTAAGGAACCCGTGCGATAACTCCTTTAAAGAGAATTTTAAGTCATTCGATACACTGCAAATATAGCAGGAAGAGCTGATTTTTCACTCTTTCCTTCTCTCTTTCTTATGTATTTACCTTCTGACTAATGCATGAGATCTGGAGCAAGATGCACAATTTATCAGAGGTCATACCTATAAAAAAATAATCCTGTGCAAGCGCTTACACGCTCCTAATACTTGAATGCATTGTCACTGACTCCAGTAACGTAAATGAAGAACATTGTTGGCTCGCGGGATACATTATTCACGAATCATAAGAGGGTGTTGTATGCAAAGTTGTTACAACACAAAATGATTATTCATAATTAAAGATTCCGTGAACTAACACATGTACACATTTCACTAATCTAAAAAAATTGCTCGCAATCATAGTGTTTGCAGAGGATTACAAACATAAACATATATATGAAGGAAAAAAATTTTGCTATTAGAATGAATAGCTGGCTGGCTAACTCAGCTCGCAATTAAAAGACTGTCAGAACATAGCATGCTCCAAAATATAATAATAATATTTTAACACAAAAAAATTCCAGCATTAAACATGAGAATTAATATAACCCCTCCATGAGTCCACTTTCTGTCTGTTATTGAGTACATTACTATTTTGGAAATTACATTATGTAGCTGATCATAATGCCCATATAGGAAATTACTGCAGCCATTACAAAATACAAGTCTGTTCATGTGATGTTCTGTAGTATCATGATATCCACTCATAAAAGTTCCCCTGTTTAAAGAGCACACAATGAGCTAACAATACATGTGATGAATACCTCAATCTTGATATCTACATATATCAGTGCTAACAGCTCACTTAGACTCACTTTTGTGTCACACATTGTTTAATTTGAATTTAAACTTCAGCAGGCAATGGAAGCCTTATCATATTCAACTTCCTTGTTTTCCGTGTTGCTAATACTCGGTGCATATGGACGAGAGTTACAGGACCAGCTTGCAGATGGATTTGAGGTGGATCCTAAAACAGGTCGTACTCTAGGTTCTAAAGGTGAACATTACTACGACTTCTATACTAAAGTTGAGAATGCTCTTGTAAATGATTCTAAACAACTGGATAAATTGAGGCATATCTTCATGGCCAGTGATATAGTACAGCTTGACTTTAAAATCAATCTGATCGTTGACAATGTATGTGAGCAACAAAGATACAATTGTAAAAATTCCACTTTATACAAAAAATCCTTTTGTCAAGTGAATAACACATGTAAACTCTGTCAGCCATGGATAGGTAATTACATGTCAACAGCCAGCCAGAAAGCAACTACTGAAGACTCCATACGCAGGCTCTCTCTACTCCACGGAAGCCTCTTATCTATATTTGTACTATTTTATGATCGGTTTGACACGGCCTCACATGACTCTGTATATAAACATTTAAATATAACATTGAATATAGAACAAATAAAGTGCAACCCAACGATGTATGATACTCATCGTTTTTTAACAGAAATTATCACTTGGGTAAGTTACATGAAATGATAACTGTTTAAACTCAGTTATTTATCATTATTAGATAAAGGTATATGCCGAAGAGGAAAATATACCAAACACGTGGGACCTGAGCCAAAAAGGCATCTCTAAAAATGATGAAGATGACATATGGCTAGTCACCAACATGAATCTCATTAGTATATTAGAGTATCTATTTGTATCACTGTCATTATCACTAGTCATAGCAAGATTCTTCCCAGCAATTCACAATCAGATAGTATCCAAGGTGAACAGACCTGAACATCAGTCTCTCTACTGGGGAACTGTCATAGTGTCTAATATCTTCACATATAGTCTGCTGTTCTGGAGTATGTGCTTCACTTATGGTTTGCTGTCCTTGGATAGGCGACCATTGCCCCTGTTCAGGGCTTATTGGTCTATGATATTTATATTTACACCATATTGTCAACAAGCAGTTGTATATGTAATATTATTCATTGGTGCTACTGTAGGCACACTAAGGGGTAATTCCCAGTATCAGGTTCCTATACCTAGTGCAATTGGTAAATATATGATTTCTATATCTCTATGCTGCTGTTGTTGCTATTTTAATTGTTATAAACCATGCTCACATCGTAGATCAAAAATCCTGCATACATTAGTGGTGTTCAGCTTAATGAATTTTGTGTATCACAACATCATGGAGTCTTTATCTGTAGCCTTCATGTTGTTTATTGAGGAGACTAGATTAACTGTGATCACTGTGGTCATTTTATACGCTTCTTTTATGGTTTTTATGATATTCGTATGTTCCCATTTACTGTTACACCTGTTTAAAAGCAAGAGTTCTTTCCTAAAGTGCTGTATAAGAGTGTGTGGAGCCCTGCCCATTTTACCAGCAGTGATACTATTGGTTATTGTATACATGTACACAATAATATCTCTGAATCCAAAAGGAGTGTCTGGATTAGTGATAGGACTGATACCATCATTATTTCTCTCTACTGGTTCCTGGTACATCAAGAAGAGAATAGAGAAACAGATGGCTCAAACCACTGACCAAGACATCATTGTGCTAGTTGCTGATAGTGATCTTACACAAGAGTCAGCTGACGAACGACAAAGACTTTTACCATGAGTACCATATTGTACTTAGATGTGTGCTTTGTGTGAAACTATACAAATATGGTGTAGATTATAATTGTGTTTATAGTTTGTGTCTCATGTCATAGTAGTATATTATTGTGTGAAACATGTGATGTAGCAAAAATAATGACGTTTATAATTATCATACAAATAGACAATAAAATATTTTACCATTTGTGGCTATCGGAATTCGGCCAAGTCGAGTTAGTAGCCAACACATGACATAATAGAAAACATACTCATGTGATATGCTCTAGGGAATGACCCATACTACAGAGAGGCTTAGCAGACCTGAGTAGCTACACATTTAGTTTATAAAGTGGCATTAATTTCAAGAGAACAGCTTTATTCCTTTCAGGACTATGATAAAAGAGCAATATGCCATCATAAATGATCAAAGAAGTTTTTGTGCGTACATAACTAGTGAATAGTCTAACATTGTTATGTAGCTCATGTATAATATGCACCTGTTATGCTGCACAATTAGCATGCTAATGATATTAAACTATAATGACATTCATGAAAAACCACAACTACTTCGTACTGCCTGCCCCAATTCTTGTAGACGACAACATTCACTCATACATGTTATAGAAAAAAATTTTGCGGACGAATAGCTGCCTCGCATGCTCGCAATACATGGCATATTAAAGTACTATTATGGACATGAGGCCTCAAATAATGGTTGGTTACTTAGGCACACACTGAGGTAGCCTATGAGCACCACCAGGATGTCTTGCTACACTCACAATCGTACACTCCATTCAACTAGTAATATTTCTAAAAACAGAAAGATGCAGAACTGATACCATTATCATGCTAGAAGTTCTTCAACATTTGTCTCGTCAGATACCCCCATTATAAAATCGCGATAATCGAACACAACACGCCTTTCGCGCACGTGCCGTACTACACACGGCCTTGTGTCAATCTTTATAGGCGCTATCACCGCGCCATGTCTTTGTGCATGCACCATACTACGCACAACCTCATCATGTCTCATTTTCATAACTAACCTTAAACACTACAGATATCTCTCTAAGAGAGATTTCCAAACTAATTTATAAAGTGAAGATTAGCACCATTGAAATGTCCAATTACAGAATAGTGGGTCCCCCATAATATCACATCGTATTGTAAATACCTGTTTGTAGAATATCCAGTTGTGATAAAATCAAACCATTACCTATACTAAGGTTCTAGATAGCCAGGAGAATATTAACACGTTGCGCACAATTATTGCGCATGGGCGTGTCACACGCGCACTAGGTGAAAATAAATATGCATGAGTGGGTAAAACACTTTAAGCATAATACATTATTTATCACGTAGCTGGCCCATATAACAGCCCATCACATAGCGCGAGGTAACACGTGCGTCAGATATATCGCCTCTTTGCGTGCAACATGTTAAAGGAGGGTGGAAAGTACACACAGTGGATAGACAAGGTACAGTAGCTCTGGTTTACATAGTTAGGTAATAAACAATGACATACATCACTTCCAGGAGAGCAAGGTGAAAGAAGAGTGGTTTGCAGACAAAACAGGGAGGGGCTCCCTGGCTAGAACCATATACGTATAATGTACACTACACCATATATTTTAACCCCTTTAATTATTTTATCCCACCCAATGTCATATTCCACATTATAGCATGTACAATTTGGTTTTTCCCACTTAAGGTTACGGGATACCATGACGAAATATGACGTCACGTCAATAGAAATGTATGGGCGGCGGTAGAGAGCAAAACTATTAACCAAAAATAAGACTCTGAAGGCCGTTTCAGCTCTGGTAAACTAGATAACTATGGACTAGAGTAAATTATCTAGTGCCTATTGGATCCTTTTTTCGATTGAGTT
>JAODVQ020001597.1:0-22436 GCA_025400075.2 Phenganax stokvisi
TGATTTTAGGAAGTGTTTGCTTGAAAACTGAATTAAAAATACTCGTGTCGGTTGAGCCAAAGCTACTAATTTGACCCCCTTGAACATGGGCAAAATTGTTCACAAATGTACAGTTTGTTATTGCTATTTTACCGTTTTCCAATGCCAAAACACTACCACTAGTAGCAACATTTCCTTGAAATCGTACATTTTGGATAAGTACATTGTCAAGATGTTTATCCCTCGGATGTCTATGTACCATGTCATGGTTCGTGTCCTTATCTTCACTTGTGATGAAAGCAATATACATTGCTCCTCCCGAACCATCTTTTAATTTATTGCGAATGAACGTAGAATCTTTTGTTTTGAAACGTGAATTCTTATTTAGACGGAACCTTAGAGCTCCACACAAGTTGTTCACAAATGTACAGTTTGTGATAATGATGACTGAATTGTTCATTTCAACGTAAATTGTTGGAAGTTGACAGGGAATTAAAACACCGTTTGAATGAAAAATCGAGTTTTCGCATGCTAGTTTTGCTTGACCGGATACAGCTAAAGCTCCACTATCCACAACATTTTTTCGGAACAGGCAGGTATCTAAAATAATTATTGAAAGCGTTCTCGAAGTCTTTAAAAGACTGACTAAAATTGTGCCAGCATTTAACCCATAGTTTTCGATGAAGTAAGTTTGCTTTAAAACAATAGTTGCTATTTTTCTTTCGGTAATAAGAAGCAAAATACCGTTAACACTTTCGGCTGACGATTGGATTTTGTTCCTGAGAAACCACACATTTTTTGTGCCAAAGACAAACGCTGACTTTCGAAATAGTGCTTTTCCACTGACTATTCCCTCTTGTTGAGCAGTATTCTCGATAAAATATACATTTTGAAACCAAATTGTACCAGCATCATAAATGATAAACTTCAGCGCTCCACCAGATAGTTCAGCCGTATTCCGGACAAAAGAACTGTCCAAAATGTTCACTATCACGTTTTCAACTACCATGCATACTGCTCCACCCGCACCCGAAATGCTATTTGAAAACGACGAATTAAATATATTCAGTTCAGCGTTGAAGTACATACTTTGATTGAGCGATTTTGAATAATCGTACGACTGAACGTACACGGCACCTCCACATCTGGGACTAGAAATATTTTGAAAGGTTGAGTTTTGAATAGTCATGGATGAAGCTGGAGCAATGACTTTTACGGCACCACCGTACCAATTATTTTTTCCATTGCGAAAAGATGAACCTCTTATTGATAAATAACCACTCCAACTTGAGGTGATGTCAAGTAGTCCTGCTTGTTTACCTGAACTATAAAATCCGTCCATTTCCGTGTTGGAAATGTTGATTTGCGATGACAGGCTAAATACAGTAAGAAAAGTACCGTGTGTGTTATAGATAAAACTAAAGTCTATGTTCACAATTACCCGATCAGATAGAACATAAAATATACCATTGAAAATTCCAGAAATCGCACTATTGTTGCCATTTTCTTCCAAGTTTGATTGATCAAGTAACATAGTTACTGTGCCATGTGAGTTGTTTACATAAGTCATTCCAATATCCCTGAAAGTGTTATTCTTAAAACTGCAACTTCTTATTTGAATGTTGATACGACTTTTGTTGCTGGTTAACTTGAGAATGGATGGTAAGACAGGAGCAGAGAATTCGCTGTAACCATTTTCGAGAAATCTAGAATTTGTTACATTTATACGAATGCTTGTTTCAATTTTACTCTTAACTGATATACAAGCCATATTTTGCTGAAAGGTAGCATTGTTTATCATTACATCATACCAGGTCAGATTAAAGACTACAATATTCATGACCACATCGTTAGAATTTTCAAACAAGCTGTCATCGACATTTACTAATGCGTCAAAAAACCGAAGAGATGTATTCTTAAATGCAAGACCAGAAAATCCAACGCGGATTCCACCTTTCTTCCCTGTTCCGTCAACAAACCATTGTTTACCATGGAGACACGAGATAAAAGCACGTGATCCGACACTGATGAACGACATACTTTTAGTAATGAGAATTCCTGCAAATTGTATGTCCAGCGGTTGACAGTTGTAAGGATCCTTTGCTGTGGTAGTTCCATCAAGGTAAATGTATGAATCTTCTGGGGCTTGATTTATTCCATAAGATATTGTACGACATGGTGTCAATTCTTTTCCACAATTTGAGCTATCATTCCCAGACACACGAGATACGTAAATCACTTCTTTAGACAACGCAAAGTTTGCTAAAAATAAAATTAATATACATAAGTTGTTACGATACAAAACTGCTCATTCTTTCAAATAAAAGAGTACAACTTTTGCTTGCGGTAACTTGATAATTCTTGTCGAGATTCATTCACTCGAGGTCGTGTTGCCCGTAACACATTGAAAAAGGAAGTTGTGCAACCACATAAAAAAAGGACACGCCAAATGAACTGGTATAACTGAGAAACGTTTGTTTAAAACCAAGGAACGAAATTTAAGAAATTTTGACACAATACAAGTTGTTTAAGGTAGCTTGTCTTTGTCAGCGATTTTCCTTTTGTTTATGTTTACCAGAAAGCATTTTTGAAGCTTTTTGGCTGCTACAGGGTGTGTACCGGAGAAAACGATAATAGAATTGGAACAGGCTTCTGTCTGCCAATCGGTGAATTTTTCAGTGTTTACAAAAGAGCTGTTTTACTTTCAAATAATGCATTCCGTCTCATTACAGTACGTAATCCCATATCCGTACTTGCCTGTCGAAATTTTTTGTCGAAACTTTATACTTCTGCCGAAAAAATTCTAATCAGAGGTGAAGAAATTTAATTCCTAGTTTTTTCCATGTCCCAAAAACGAAAACATAGGATTTAGTGTTTCTGCATCACAGCGACTTGGGGATTTTCCTGCACTCACATTTTTTTAATTACCGTGGCAGTTTAAGTTTGAGACAAGGAGAATAAACTTTCAATTAATCTCTTTAAATTTACGCAGTTGCATGTCCCAAACACGAAAAGACAAAATTAAGTTAGCTTTCCATTGTCGCATGCAGTGGCTAGAAGTTTCTCTGCTGTCTAATTTTTTGAAGTGCACAAACTTCATGTTAATTTAACTGTGATGACTCAGAATCCCAGAGGCTGATGGAAGTGCTGTTGACTGACACACTTTAGTAGATGAAGGATAGAGATGGGTCGTATTTTTAAGTAGTTTGGAAAAGCTATAAAAAGAAGCAGTCTAAACAAATAATCAAAATAAATCGTGTATATTTAGCATAGACATGTAAGTCCATGAAACACTTTCAACTCTTTCTGTACAAAAGTTATACCATTATACAAAACATAAACACTATGTCCCCGCTGATATTTAGTTCTAACAGCTAGAAATGACAAGAGTCAGGATTTTAATGGGAGATCCTCTCTCAATTAGAATCATGATTTGTTTTTTCTGTACCTGTCAACTGTATAATTATGGTAAAATACTGCAACAAAGCACCAAATGACATTTCCTTAATCATATCATCAGCTGGATAGCAACTTGAATTGTACAGTCGAAACAATATGTATACAGTATACGCAAACTTGTTCCCTCAAGCAGGAAGTTGGAAATAAGTTGAACACAAAGTCACTGTCTGAGACATCGATATCGATTTTCACTTCCTCATTATAATTTCCATTTGCTATCCGTACCAACTTCGACTGGGAAATGGGATGACCATTTTACCCGTGTTTTATCTCCCAAGGTTTCTCTCATAGAGTTTGCTCGTGTATGTCATCAACAACTGCTTCCTTTGACAAATATTTGAAAGAGTTTCGTGGAACACTCGAGTGTTGTCATGGAATTTTAGGAGCACACGGAATTCCCAAACTGTCACACATTTCTTTCTGTAGCTATTGGGAACATAGCCAAAATGTTATGTAACTCTTTCATTGCAAACTTTCCAGAAACAATCGTGAAAACTATTTTTCGTTGTTGATAAAAACTCTTGTTTTCCACATGCGAAATTGTCGTGTTTTTATCGGGTTGGGAAAACACTAATTTTCTAAGCTTTTATTAACCTAGCAGTGTTATCAATTTTTTTCACGCTCTTGCTTTTTCACGTATGACCATTTGCAGCTTGTATTGGCTTTTGTTGATCTAGAAGACGATTTTTATTTTACATAACTTCAAATATCAGCGCATTGTTATTTCCAACGGCAAGAAGACTATATTGACTGTTTCCACGATTCCTACGAGTAATCGCTTCGTTCTCATCAAATCAACAAACAAAATATTGTTGGTGGGTTTCCTCAAGATTGCAATTTAAGTGGTCATGCGCCTGAAATAATTGAGTTTTTTTAAAACTTTCAATGCCTGCCGTGTTTATCTCCATGCGCGCAAGCATAAGAATCTGTATACTTGTGAGTTGTGTGCCTGCTCTATAGCGCAAGGTTGAACTTGCGATGATAAACTTTTCTTCCTGAACGTGTATGTTAGATAGTTTAAGCTTGCGTTTGTAAAAATACGAGGAGCGAAGACTCTGCTGTTTGCCGTGCCTTTAATTTTCCACTTAATGTGAAACGGTTTCATTTTAACTTCTATGCCCACACAACCAGTTTATCTTCAGCGTACTGTCTTTATAACCGCAAATTTTCTTCGCCTGTCCTTCGACGTTTGTCGTAAAACGGAAAGCCTAAACTCTCTTATGTTACTGCATTTGTAATAATAAGCTTAACATTCTGCGACGGTTGTTCGACAACGCGACCGTAATTATAAATGCATTGTATGTTGAAAACAATGTTTGCTACACGAAATACCATTTTCTGGTACTAGTAGCGTTAACGCACAATTGGGCTATGTTCTCAAGAAATAATAGTTTGCGTTTTATGCCGCAATTTGTTGAGACTGATAAAGCTTTTTACAGATTTCATCGTAGTTTCGTTTGGAGAGCACCAGTCAGATTCCTAGCATAATGCGAATCCGTTCAACACAATTCTTATATGTGAAATCCATATTGTACACTGCCGTGCAACAAAAAAGGCTGTAAATCCTTCTAAGTGTTATAGTTTTAATGTACACGAATAACTAGACACGTGGTAACACATTCAAAATTCAGGATTGTTAGCACTTCTTCCTGCGTTTGTGTATAAGGTATAGGTTTTATTTGAAAGCAGCATCTAAGCTCGCTAATATCCTCGTTGAATAGTACAGTTGCAACTAACATACTGTTTAACTGTACTACAAGTATTATCTATAAAAAGTCTTTCTCTACTGTGACATAATATCTTGGCAGCATTTTTTTTGTTTGCGAATGCCTCACACCATTTTGAAAGAAGTCTTATTTAAATTACAATCGCGCAAAAACAGGAGATAGAGGCGTAGCGTGCTGAACGGGTACGGCGCCTAAATAATTATAAAGAATTAAGAATACAGAATAAATTAATATCTGCAACTTTTCTCTTCCTATACTGCCTCATTTAAAAGCGGTTCGTTTCTGAAATAAATATCCTTCTTTCAAACTTTAAATGGCGGCCATATTTGGCAACAAATGATAATTACTATTATAACTTATTTACTTCTACATCGTTACTGGTGTTGTTTCTAGAGTTTTCATAGGGATTAGCTTTTCTCGATCTGGGCAAGGAGCTAGAAAATTTCTCTGGTTCGTTTTGTGTTATCAACTCGAAATCACAGTTGTGCCGCGAAGTGAACAAGACTTCGGCTCTTTTAGCTTTTTATTGCGTCATATGTCAACTAAACTCTTTTATAACAACTAAAACGACTGTTGCAGCTGAGCTGAGGCGAGAAGTAGCTATTCTCAACACTCTCTTACGACACAAAACAACTTTAACCGAACACAACTTGGCAACTACTGACTGAACTTGGTCATACTATTAATGCTCATTTCATAATTTACTATATTGTGTGCAGATCTGGTTACTTTATAACATGGGAAACTATGTAAAAATAACGTTACTATAGGGTTTTCCTAGGGATAAGCCCTGCTTTGCGCGAGGACCTAGCACTTTCTCGAGATCTTTTAATACTGACTACTGTTTCAATTAAAAACGAAATACATTTTTTAATCAGAAAATCACGCTATAAAGTTTACACTGGCAGTTTGAACCGGGAATTTGGTACACCGAACACTTTTGTAACCATAACTGATTCGAAACTAACACACAAGCTATTTTTACATAATAATAATGACATGCATGTCTAGATTATTTTTGTTCCTTATCTACTGACATTATCCAAATAAAGCTATTTCAATTAAGGTTGTCCTTGCAAAAACCTTAAACTTTGAGCGTGCAAGGCATGATGGGCCATAAACTCAGAAATTTACTTCGGAAGAATACGTAAGGCATATGAAAGATGTATCATGGCAAACTTGCTTGCTAGAAGGCAATCTCATGATTTTAAAGGCAGGAATAACCAATAACCCATCGTTATTTGCCAGCTCAAAGTTTAACGTTTAAGGTTTTGGAAAGACAAGCTTAATTAAAACAGCTAAATACAAATGCAGCACATAACATACGCTAATCATAAATCTTACATGTCTGGATACGAAACTAAAATGATTATCTAAGCGAGTTTCTGACAACAAAATCTGTGTTTAGTAACAATAAGTTTAAGACAAAGAACAGAGGTTAATCAAAAGTAAATATGAATGTGAAAGGAAATTACTAAAACAATTAATCCATGCAGAATGTCTGTGATTACATAACTAGTGTTAGGTTTCGTAACAGTACGTAGGATACATAACTATCAGAAATATACACCATTTTCTAGATTGTTGCTTTCACCAAGTATCTTCATATTGTCTTGCACATATCTAGCTGTGCATTTTACAACATTTTGTCTTTTACAGCTATTCAATATAAAGACTAATCGGTTTTTCCTGAAACACTAAGATTGCTTTTAGTCTTTGTTAACTCTTTACTAAAAGTCGGGAGCGAGATCCTGCAAACTGAGGACTAGTGTGGCCGCTCTAGCTAGTGCTGATTAAATATTAGATTTACTAAAATAAAAGTTTTCTTCTTGTTTGAAAGTATTACTGTAAACAGCTATCCTTGTTGTATATCGCAACGTCTCAAACACCAATTCGACTGCACTATTAGTATCATGCAAGTAGTAAGTCAAGTATGCTATTTATCTTTTGCGTAACTTGGAAATTGAGTGCAATTGTGTCGTATACTAATGGTGTATTCATACAGTGATGTACTAAGTTTGAAACACTCGATACCATTCCTAACCAAGGTTTTCATCTGCAATAAATATAATACAAAATGGTGGCTAATGAATACCAGCGATGAATACCATAAATACTGCAGCCTTTGAGTGTGGTTACTAAGCTTTGAGTTTTCTACTTCATATCATGTGTAAGATTAATTCTTATACTAGGAATTACTGTCAGAGGGAGAGTGCTGCCGTAAACATGGAGGGATTCTCTCTGCCCCCCGCAGAGTTTTTCGCTATAAACTCCGCTAGAAATGCGATAATTCGTACAATTCGCTAAACGATAATATTATAATGGAATCGTTCTTTGCACTTGTAGCAAATAGTTCGCTAGGTACAAGCTTTTTAAATTTGAAAAGTTTTCTTTTGACAGACAACTGGAAGGAAACTTCTCCGTCAGCGTTTTTGAACTTGATGAAAAACTTTGTGTGCTTATTGCTTATGACGTTAATTCTGATTTCGATTCTGGTGCATTGCCATATCTGACGCCATGCTAGCTGACTAAGTATAACTGATGCTTCGCACCGATGAGAACCTCCGGTTCCACTGACCAATCTATTATGATTTTGCTGCAAAGCCATGTATGGGTCATTTAAGGCATAATAATTGAACTGCATCAACCATGTTTAATACATGCGTTTTTGCGAATTCAGTCGCATTCTTGCGGTACTATTGTCGATTGATTGCGATTCATTGCCCGATCAAACGTGAGAGTAAGAAGTTTGAGTATAAACTGAAGTCTAGTTATATGCAGCAGTAGGTTTGATCGAGTACAACTGCAAGCCATTTTGAGAACTTTAGACATGATTACCTGAGCGAGTGCTATCCGACTACAAGAAAGTAGCGAGTTCTGATTTTACTACAAGTCAGACCCCCGTTCTGCAATTGCAAGAATTTAGTATATTTTGTTTTCTCTTCCATTCAAATGTTCGCAGCGGTGCTTAAGAAAACGATCGCGAGCAACGTGTCTTAATTTTCAACTACAACAATTGGCAATTACAGTCTCTTCTAAATTTCCATATTGCTACAATCCTGTCAAAAATAGTGGGAACAGCGCACACGATACACGACTTTATTCGTAACATGTTTCAAAATAAATAATGAAACTGCACCTTCTGAGATGGATGTAATTACCCCCTTCCCCTCGTGTTATATTATTTCGAATCTCTACAAAAATCGTGAAATCCAATATTGAACGGGGGAAGGCGGATGAATATGCTTTGACCGGCTAACAAACAGAAGTGCTTTTTTTTTTCAAAGTCCTCCAACATTTTGGGACAGGATTGTAGATCAACTAAATTTATATCATACATCGAACTTTGGAATTAATTACTTGATGTTACAAATAGAGAGAGTGAATACCATTCAAGCTTGTTTCACTGTTTAGAGCATAAGTGCGTTTCTGTGTAAGTGTTATTTCGTCTTTGACTTTCATCATTGCTGCAAAGTTCTACGTTTCATTAATTGTGTATATCTTCACAAACATTTATCAAACGAGCTGGGTCATGCGATGTTCGTTCCTGGAACGAATGTCTGAACATAAATTTGAACAGAGATCTGCAGCAGATGAAGAGAGCACGAAGTAATACAGAAATTATAGCAAGGCATACAAGAAGAAGAAGAAGAGCTGGAAATAGTCCTAGAATGACAATCTCTATCCATTGGAAAACTTTGAAGACAGTAATCAAAGATCCTTTAATGTTATCTTCATTTCCAACAAACACTGATTTAGACAGATTTATCAGGCCAAGTATAATCAAAAATATCAAGGAAAGCGTTTCAAGGTTGTTTGCCAAGGTTGTTTGAAATGGTTTCACCTTCAGATGACAGGAAAGTACAAACACGCATGCAAGTGTCATGCAAAATAATCTAACGAATGGATCAGTCACCGTACAAAAGATTAAAACCAAAAGAAATCGACGAGCAATGAGGACACTTTGCCAGTACAAAGCTCCATATTTGCTTTCATTCCCCGGCTTTTTATAAGAAGCCAAAAGCATCTCTTTAATTGCGTTTAAGTTTGGACTTTCCTCCACATCTCCTTCTCCAGACGGACATACAAAGCGAAACAACCAAAAGAGCAAAAGCGGAAGAGGAAAGATGATGGCCAGAAGAAACTGCGTAACTGTTAATGTATTATGATGAAGTTTAAATGCAGCCCATGCAAGAACAAATATCAAAGGAATCACGAATATACCATTAAAGACGAATGACGCATATTGCCACCATTGGTAGCAAGTGACATTTCCATTGTAAAACCATCGAGTTTCACCAGCAATAGAAACACAACGAATGAAGGAAAAACTGACTGTAGCCATAGTTACGTATCCAAGGAATACAGTCTTAATACTTGCTTGAAGATATGAGGATATAGAAGGACGCAGAGTTTTTCTTAATCGACAGGCCAAAAGATGAAATAAGTAAATGATGAAAATAGCAATCATAGTTCCAAAGACAGGTGCAAGTTTGAAAACGAATTTCGTCTTTGGAGTAAGTCCTGGAAATGGACATAAAAAACCTTCCTTGTTTGCGTTTGGTTGGAAATTGAAGAAGCCAAGCAAAGGTGGTAGAAATTTTGTTTCGAAAAAGTCGCTTAGTGTATACGAGGAAAGAAGCAACTGTGCTATTTGATAAAAGTAAAAGACAATGTCAATAAAACGAGAAAATTCTTGCTTTTCATGTTGGAGTTGTGACCGAGAAATGTTTACTTCATTGGCTTCCTCTTCTAAAGAGAACGAACGACTCAAGTCATCTGGTTGCAGGTTTGCATCACGGGAGAATCTTTTGAACCATAGCACTTGTTGTAATGAATACTTGCTGATTAGAGGTTGAAACACAAGGAGAATGGCTAATAGAAAAATTAGTGCCAGGAACACAGCCCAAAACCAGTAGTCGTTACAATCTTTGATTGATGTACATTTGGTTGACCATAACGCTTCTGTGTATCCTTTCGAACACTTCCCACACATGAAGCCGGTTCGTTTTCCTTGACACTCATTGTATTCAGAACTATGAGGTTTCGGTGATTTGCAGTAACCAAATGGACAAAGTGTGAAGGCTAAAGTAAGAGGATTTGAACCGTTTTTGTATCCCCAAAAGTTTGACTTGGATTTGATGTACGGAGGACGACAATCAGCACCTTTTGGGCACGGAATGCATTTGAAATTGTCCTTTTCAAACATGCCCTGTGCGTGTCCTTTTTGTAAAGAGTAGAAATTGTACTCACATTTCTTGCATGAAAAATCCAGAACAGTATACGAAGGTTCGTTGCTCCTTTCGTAAAAATAAATGGTTGTTTGAATATCATGTCCTACAGAACAAGTTATCGTTGACGAATTGTCAATCTTTACCCGCTTTGCTCGAGGGACCAATATAAGAGGTCTGTCAGAGATTGTTTTCATATCAATTGTTGTATTTTGAAGCAGAAGTTGGCCTGTGCTTGTGAACACGAGAAATGAAGATGCCACGAATTCAGTTGCGTTATTTTCCAAGATTTTCGGAACTGTTTGCTGGAATACTGAATTAAAAATTTTCATGTCGGTTGAGCCAAAACTACTGATTTGACCCCCCTGAAGACGTGCAAAATTGTTCACTATAGTACAGTTCATTATTGTTGTTTTACCGTTTACCAATGCCACAACATTACCACTAGTAGCAACATTTCCTTGAAATCGTACGTTTTGGATAAGTACATTGTTAAGATGTTTGTCCTTGGGACGTCCGTGCAGCTGACCATGGTTGGTGTCTTTATCTTCAGTTTCGCTGAAAGCGATATACATTGCTCCTGCCGAATTAAAATTTATTTGATTGCGAATGAAGGTCGAATCTTTTATTTCGATGTAAGAATTCTCGTTTAGATGGAACCAAAGAGCTCCACAAAATTTATTGACAAATGTACAGTTTGTAATAATGATGTTGGAATTGTTCATTGTAACGTAAACTGTTGTAAGTTGACAGGATAAAACACCGTTTGAATGGAAAATCGAGTTATGGCACGCTAGTTTTGCTTGACCAAATACAGCTAAAGCTCCAGCATCCACTACATTTTTTCGGAATAGGCAGGAATCTAAAATAATTATTGAACGTGCCGTGGAGGTCCTGGAAAGACCGACGAAAAGTGTGGCAGTATTTAGTCCATAGTTTTCGATGAAGTAAGTCTGCTCTAAAATAATGGTTGCTATTTTGCTATCGGTAACAAGAAGCAAAATACCGTACACAATTTCACCGGGCGACTGCATTTTGTTCTTGACAAACCATACATTTTTTGTGCCAAAGACAAATTTCGACTTTCGGGATACTGCGTTTCCGCTAACAATCCCTTTTTGTCGTGCAGTGTTCTCGAAGAAACATGCATTTTGTAACCAAACCGTAGCAACATCATATATTGTAAATTCCAACGCTCCACCAGATATTTCAGCAGTATTCCGGGCAAAAGAACTGTCTGAAATGTTCACAATCACGTTTTCAACTACCATACATACTGCTCCACCGGCCCCCGAAACGCCGTTTGAAAACGACGAATTAAATATATTCAATTCAGCGTTGAAGTATTTACTTAGATTAAGCGATTTAGAATAATCGTACGACTGAACATACACTGCACCACCACATCTGGCACTAGAAATATTTTGGAAGGTTGAGTTTTGAATAGTCACGGATAGGACTGGCGCCACGATTTCTACAGCACCACCGTACCAAATATTTCTTCCGTTGCGAAAAGACGAATCTCTTATTGATAAATAACCACTCGAACTTGAGATGACGTCAATTACTCCTCCCTGTCTACCTGAATTATAGAATCCTTCGATTTCGGTGTTGGAAATGTTGATTTGCGATGACTGGCTAGCTACAGTAAGAAAAGTGCCGTGGGTGTTGTAGATGAAACCAAAATCTAGATTCACAATCACCTGACCAGATACAACATAAAATATACTGTTGAGATCTCCAGAAATCGCGCTATTGTTACCATTTTCGTTCAAGTTTAATTGATCAAGTAACATAGCTACAAAGCCTTGTTGGTTGTGTACGTAAAGCATTCCCATATCCTTGAAGGTATTATTCTTAAAACTGCAATTTTTTATTTGAATGTGGATACCACTTTTGTTGTTTGTCACCTGGAGGATGGATGGTAAGGCAGGAGCAATGAAATGGCTGTAACCATTACCAAAAAATGTCGAATTTGTTACATTTATACGAATGTTTGTTTCAACATTACTCTTCACTGATATGCAAGCTACATTTTTTTGAAAAACGACGTTGTTCATCGTTAAATCATACCGGGTCAGGTTGAAGTTTGTTATATTCATAGCAACATCATTAGAATATTCAAACAAGCTGTCATCGACATTTACCGAAGTGTCATAAAAGCGAAGAGAAGTATTCTTGAAGGCAAGACCAGAAAATCCAACGCGGATTCCACCCTTATAGTGCGTTCCGTCAACGAATAATTGGTTATTATGGAGACACAAGATAAAAGCACGTGATCGGATGCTGACGAATGACATGCTTTTGGTAACGACTATATCTGGAAATTGCATATCCAATGGTTGACAGGTGTAAGGATCTTTTGCTGTGCTTGTTCCATCAAGGTAGATATATGAATCCTCTGGGGCTTGATGTATTCCATAAGATATTGTACGGCATGGTCTCAATTCTTTTCCGCATTTCGAGCTATCATTCCCAAACACACGAGACACGTAAATCACTTCTTTAGACAACGCAAAGTTTGCTAAAATAAAAAGTAAGTTACATGCGTTTTAAGTTATTACGACGCAAAACGCCTCATTCTCACAAGCAAAAAGTACAACTATTGCTCGAAGGTGATTTGATAATTCTAGTCGACATCCATTCACTCAAGGTTGGGTTGCTCTTAATACATTGAAAAGGAATGTCGTGCAACCACCAAAGAAAGACAACACGCCAAATGAACTGGTATTATTGCTGAGATGCGTTTGTTTAAAACCAAAGAAGGAAATTTCAGAAGTTTTGGCATCATCAAGGTTGTACGAATAACCTGTCTTAGTTGCCAGGCATTTTCCTTTTATTTATGTTTACCAGAAAGTATTTTCAAAACTTTCCGTTGCTAGGCTGAAGAAAACGATAATGGAATTTTGACAAACTTTTGCTTCACTTTCAAATTATGCATTTCGTACATTACAATACGAAATTGCCATATCCGTAGTTGTCTGTTGAAATTTGTTGGTCGAAACTTTATTCTTCTACCGAAAAAATTCTGATCAACGATGAAAAAATTGAGTTCCTACTTTTTTTCCATGTCCCAAAAATGAAAACGCAAGATTTAACTACAATTCTTGTCTCACAGCGACTAGGAATTTTCCTGCACTCACATTTTTTTAAGGATACAAAGTTCTTACCGTGGTAATTTAGGTTTGAGACAAAGAGAATGAAGTTTCAATTAATCTCATTAAATTTACACATTTGCATGCCCCAAACACGAAAAGACAAAATTAAGTTAGTTTTCCAGTGTCGCATCCAGTGGCTAGCAGATTTCTCTGCTGTCTAATTTTTTGAAATGCAAAAAATTCTTGTTAAATTAACTGTGATGAGTCAGAAATCTCAGAGGCTGCAGGATGTGCTGTGGACTGACAAGCCTTCGTAGATGATGCACAGTAATCAGTCATTCTTAAGTAGTTTAGAAAAGCTATAAAAATACGCAGTCCAAATAATCAAGATAAATCGTGTAACAGCATGTGGGCATATAAATCCATGAAACGCTTTTAGGTATTTCTGTGCTGATATAACATTCTATAAAAAGTAAATACTATGTGTTTGTTGATATTTAGTCATAATGGCTAGACATTTGCATTTTCTGTACCTGTAATCTGTATAATTGTTGTAAAATATTTCAACAAATCACCAAACGACATTTTCGTAATCATATCAGCTGTTAGATAGAAACTTGAATTGTACAGTTGAAACAATATGCATACAGTGAGTAAACTTGATCCTTCAAGCAGGATTAAGTTGGCCTTAAGTTAAATACACAGTCACTGTCCGAGACGTCGATATTGATGGTTATTTCCTTATTGCAGTTTCTATTTACTATCCGTAAAAATTTCGACTTTGAAATGGGGCGACCATTCTGTCATAGGCCCCGTTTACACTATACCGTATTCACTTGTCACGACATCTTCGTTTACTGTTAAGGAGCAATAATTGCCAGCAAATATTCACTAGGCAGACAGATTTTGTATATTTCTTTGTGTCATTAGCATTACAAATCTTTATAGAGCATTGATAGTTGCGAAATTTGAGTCACTCCGATAGCAATCAGGTATAGTGTAAACGGGGCCATAGAGTTTTCTCATGTATAGTTAGTTAAGAATAATTTTCCTTTGATAAATATTTGAAAAACTTTCGTGGAACTCTCGTGTGTTGTCATGGAATTATAGTAGCACACGGAACTCCCAAACTGTCACACACATTTCTTCCTGTAGCTAAAATTGGGAACATAGCCAAAATGTTTTATAACTCCTTCATTGCAAACTTTCCGGAAGCAATCGTGAAAAGTATTTTTCGTTTTTGATAAAAACTCTTATCTTCCTTATGCAAAATTGTTGCGTTTTTATCGAGTTGGGAAAACACTTGTTTCTCCGCTTTTATTAACTTGTCAGCGGGGTCTTTTTTGACTTCTGTGTACACTATGTATACGCGCTTCGGAAGGGCCCAGACGACGAGAAGGATCTTGAGAATGTTGAATAAACGCGAATTCACCTCAGAAATTTCGTATTACTTATATTTAACCGACTTTATCACTTCTAAAATATCAATTGGTGCTAAGGTGCAAGTGTTCCAAAACAACTCAGGCCATGCAAGACTAAGTTAATATTACAATATAGTTATAGATATATATACTCGAGCAGGCATTTACATATGACATGACGATGATTAATTATTACAACTGCAAGCAAACACAGAAAACTAAAGTGTACGACAAGTTTCTCAGCAAAACATTATAACATAGCTCTGCATGGAATTAATACCAGCCATCAACTAAAATTAGGGTTTCGTAACAAACTTAGCAGTGTTATTATTTTTTTTCTCGCTCTGGCTTTTCCACGTTTCACCTCGTGCAGCTTGCTTTGATTTTTGTTGGCCCAAGACGTTGTTATTTTTGAGGGGCTGATTGTTCCTACGCCGTTTAGCTTTAAACAGCAGGTAAGTCAGAATTCAATAAAGCCCCATTTATACACTACGCGAACTAACGCGGGTCGAACCCGAGTTAGTTTTTTGAAGTGTAAAGACGCTTAACCCAGGTTAGTTTGAACCCTGCTTCGAAGGTGGGTTCAAACTAACCTGGGTTAAGTGTGTTTACACTTCATAAAACTGACTAGGGTTTGAGTAAACCAGGGTTCGACCCGGGTTATAGTTTGCGTAGTGTGAATGGGGCTTTTTAGTATTTAGTTAAATAAAACTTTCAGTTTCGTTGTTCAAGGAGTGAATAAATATTATTTCTATTTTGAATTTATCCACCGTTTAAGCTAAACGGGCTTCGAACAACCGGTCCCAGATATTAAGTTCAAACATCATCGGATGAATAATTAAAATAATAATGCTAGTAGGTTTTCTTTTTCTTCAAGTTTGCGATTTAAGTGCTTCATGTGCCCGAAATAATGAAATTTCTTTAAAATCTTCAATGGCTGTTGAGTTTTTCTCCATGCCATGCTGCGGGAGAACCTATGAACTTGCAAGTCATGTGACTGCTCTGCAGCGATGATTAACTTTTCTTTCTGTATGATATTAGGGAGCTTCACGTTTTAAAGAGATGGCAAACGGCAGAGTCGTTTTGTCTTGGCAAAGTTTTTCGCTCGTCATCTTTTTACTTTTTCCACTTTATATGAAACGGTTTTGTTTTAACTTCTGAGCCAACACAACTAGTTTATCTTCAGGTTACTGTCTTTATAACGACACTTATATTATCAAAATCATTAGAGTGTCTTTTCCGGAAATAGAAAAGACACTCCGGAAGGAGAGGAAACGCTCAGGTTTTATGACGTCACTGTGAAGGAATGCGTGGCAAATAGATATACGATAGGCAATACTTGTTCGGTCGCTTACAAAGCAGTGAAATAGCATGAATTTAATCTTGAAGATTTTTTACGAAAAAGACTTTTGCAAATGTCAAAATATACACACAGATAGTTCACAAGTTCACGATTATCAAACTCTTTGAGTTCATCAAACTCTATCAAACTCAAGAATTGCTGAGTGGCTGAGAACATGCGCTTGCCACGCTGCATTCCTTCACGGTGACGTCATAAAACCTGAGCGTTTCCTCTCTCTCCGGAGTGTCTTTTCTATTTCCGGAAAAGACACTCTACTGATTTTGATAATAACGGTCTTTATACTGTCTTTATAACGGCACTTAAAACGGCTCTTATAACGGCACTTTATTACGGCACTTTTGTCGTAAAATGGAAAGCCTAAACTTTCTAACGTTACTGTACGGTGCAATAGCGAGCTTCAGATACTACGACAAACGTTCGACAACGGAAAATATAATTTTCTGGTACGAGTAACGCCAACGTACTATTGGGCTTAGTTCTCAAGAAATAATAGTTTGCGTTTTATGCCGCAGTTGGTTAAGATCGACAAAGTTTTTGAGAGATTTCGTCAGAGTTTCCTTTGGAGAGCGCCAGTCAGATTTCCAGTATAATGTGAATCCGTTCAAAACAGTTCTTATATATGAAATCCATACTGTACAATGCCGTACGACAAAAAAGGATGTAAATCCTTCAATGTGTTATAGCGCAAAAATACACGAATAACTAGACACGTGGTTACATATTCAATATTTTTAGCCATTCTTCCTGCGTTTGTTTACAAGATAGGTTTTATAATTACGATAATTATTATTATAATAATTTTTTTCTCTCTACACCATTACTGATATTGTTTCTAAAGCTTTCTCAGAGATTTCCTTTTGTCTGTGCAAGAAGCTAGAAAGTTTCTCTGGATCGTTTTCTGTTACCAACTCTATGTCACAGTCGTGCCGCGAAGTGAACAAGATTTCGACTCTTTTAACTTTTTATTGCATCACATGTCAACTAAAGTCTTTTATGACAACTAACGACTGTTGCAGCTGAGCTGAGGCGGGAAGTAGGAATTCCCAACACTCTCTTACCAAACTAACAAAACTGTAAAAGAACACGACTTGGCAACTACTGACTGAACTTGATCATACAATTAATGCTCATTTCATAATTTACTATATTGTGTGCAGATATCATTACTTTATAATGTGGGAAACTATGTAAATATAACGTTACTATAGGGTTTTTCTAGGGATAATCCCTGCTTTGGGCGAGGACCTAGCACTTTCTCGGGATCTTTGAATAGCTACTGACTACAGTCTCAATTAAAAACGCAATACATTTTTTAATCAGAAAATCACGCTATAAAGTTTGCACTGGCAGTTTGAACCGGGAAGTTGGCTCACCGAACACTTTCTAACCAAAACTGATTCGAAACTAACACACAAGCTGTTTTTACATGATAACAATGACATGCATATATAGATTATTTTTGTTCCTTATCTACTGAACAGATATTTCAATTAAGGTTGTTCTTGCAAAAACCCTTTATCTTAAACTCTGAGCGTGCAAGGTATAATGGGTCATTATTGCTTGGACCACCCATAAACTCAAAAATTTTGCTTGGGAAGAATACTTAAGGCATATGGAAGATGTATGTTTGTAAACTTGCTTGCTCCAAGGCAATCTCATGATTTTAAAGGCTGGAATATGCAATAACGATATCCCTTTACCGGCTCAGTGTTTAACGTTTAAGGTTTTGGAAAGACCGCATTTTAATTGAAACAGCTGTATAGAAAGACAGCACACACAATGGTGCAAAACTCTGGAATAGCCTCTCACTGGAAGCAAAATTAGCTGAATCTGAAAACGCTTCTAAATTAAATACTAGATAGGGCCACACCTAAAAATCCTTTTGTTATACAGTTTATAGTATTTTTGTTTAGTGTTTGTGTATAGACTACTTTTAGTGTTTCGACGCGCCTCATGGAAACCAGCTGAATGTTGATTGAGGCTAGCGTCGATAATGGTTTTAAATAAAGGTGACATACACACACACACACACACACGCATGACATACTCTAATCATATATCTTGCATACTTGAATACGAAACTAAAACGATTATCTTAGCGAGTTTCTTACAACAAAGTCTGTGTTTCGTAATGATAAGTTTAAGAACAGAGGTTAATAAAAAGTAAATATGACTGCGAAAGAAAATTACCAAAACAATTAATCCATGCAATGTCCGTGATTACATAATTAGTATTAGGCTTCGTAACAGTATATAGGATACATAATTGTTATCAACATACACCATAATTAGCTAATGATGTAATTTGTTGCATTCAGTAAGTATCTTCATAATGTCTTAGATACATGTATCTAGCTATTATATATTTGTCTTTCATTGCCATACAATATAAAAACTGATCAGTTTCTCCTGAAGTGCTGAAAGTGCTATTAATCTTTATTAACTCTTTTTAAAATAGCGAGAGCTGCAAACTTAGGACTCGTGTGACTACACTAGCGTAAACTGAATATCGAATTGACAATGATAAAACTTTTTTCCTCGTTGAATCGCTACAAGTATCATCCAAGTGTTGCGTAACTTGGAAATTGTGTGTAATTGGGTCGCATACTAATGATGTATTCATACAGTAATGTGGTAAGGTTTGAAACACTCAATACATTTCCTGAGTCGAGGTTGTCATTTGCGCGAAAGAAAATAACGAAATCAAGTGGCCGCTAATGAATGCTATAAATACTACAACCATAAGGCGTGGTTACTAAGCCTTAGTTCTTCAATGAATGAAGTGTAAGCTTGATTTCTATACAACAATAAAATACCAAAAATATACGCTCGTAAATCCACTATATACAAGTAGTGATCGTGAATAATTTATCATCTTTTTTTCCGACTGCAATGTTGCATAAAACGGCTTAAGCATTATTTGGAATTTAGACAGGTATTAATCAGTCAATTTTCGATTCTAAATATTCCATGATATTTATTCATTAGAGTAAAAGTTTGAGCGATAAATCGTTTATTAAAACAACGAATGCTTGTATAGCGACTGACCTACTCTGAAAACTATTAGCTACAATTCTCGCCATCATTTTATATTATGAAGTTTTTAACAATCGTTGGATGCTAGGATCAAAATCCAATATAATTATGTGTAGCCCGACCAGAAGCCCGACCGTATTGATTGCATTTGAACTATTACTATAAGAGAAAGTGCCGTTTTTTGTTAGTGCCCCCTCACTTTCTAAATGGTTCTGCACCCCTTGAAGAGACAAGACTTCCAACATGCAATATAATCTATCTCAAGCTATGTCCACACGGTGAAGTTTTTGAGCGTTTTCATTTGTGTTTTCACGCGAAAACAAATGCAAACCCTAAAAATTTAGGACAGGAGCTGCAGTTAATGTGATATATTGAAAATACATTCCCTTGGAAAGTGTTAACTAAGCGTTAAAGCGATAAACGAGACACAAACGTTTTGGGAAACGCTTGAAAACGGCGCTTGTGTGCACGTAGCCTCAGTTTAAATCAGTAGCAAAATGTAATATAAATAATTACTTTTAAGCCGAGCGTTCTTCTATCTTAGACTATCAAATATTTTCGTGTTTCTTATTCCTGGCAACCATAGCTCTGGGTAATTGTATATTGACCAATATCTAAATCGTTCTTTGCAACAGAACCAACTACTTGACTACGCATTATAGCTCCCTTTTTTCATTAACTTTTAAAAATTTTGTTTGGACAAACACTTAAGAGATATCTTCACTGTCACCGCTTTTCAATTTGATTTTTTAGCCTGACAAAAACTTTGCTGGCTTAATATACTTATGATGCCAGTCATGCTATTCTGCGTATTGCTATATCTGACGCCATGCTGACTGTAGTAAAACCGGCACTTTGTATGGGTAAGTTCCTCCGTTTGTTTCAACCAATCAAGTATGTTTTCCTTTAATACCGTGTTAGGGGTCGCATGGGGAACGTGCACGCCAGGAACGTTAAAACTAATTCAACTTTCTCAGCGCGCGAGATCAAGAGCGGACAATCAGCAACAGAGCATGTTTAAAATCGTGAACGCTGCCCGAGCGGGCAAAACAGCCGTAATAGAAAGTACCCTTTATGCTTTTCTGCGCATTCATCCGCGTTCCTCGTGGTCACCATTGTCAATTGTGATTTTGCACACGATCAGAAGTCGCAGTAAGAGGTTTGAATAAGAACTGAACTCCATATTATATGCAGCTGTTGAGGTTTCTATACATGCGGTTCTGTACATCTGCAAGCTCTTTTTAAGAACTTTGAAAACGACTTCCAGTGGTTTTGATTTGACTGTGAGTATAGGACTGCCGTTCTGCAACGGCAAGCTTTAATAATATTTGTTTTCTCTTTGCTTTGAATTTCATGAGTGCTGCAAAGTTCTCCGTTCCATTAATTGTGTATTTCTTCAAGAACATTTATCAACCGAGCTGAGTTATGTGGTATTCTTTCCTGGAATGAACGTCTGAATATAAATTTAAACAAAGATCTACTGCAGATGAAGAGAACTCGAAGTGCTATAGAAACTATAGCAAGGCATACAAGAAGAAAACAAAGAGCTGGAAATAATCCAAGAATAACAATCTCTATCCATTGAAAAACGTTGAAGACAGTAATCAGAGATCCTTTAATGTTATCTTCATTTCCAACAAACACTGATTTAGAAAGATTTATCAAGCCAAGTATTATCAATAGCAACAAGGAAAGCGATTCAAGGTTATTTGCCAAGCCATTTCGAAATGGTTTCACCTTCACATGATAGTAAAGTACAAACACACATGTAAGTGTCATACAAAATAATCTAACGAATGGATCAGTTACCGTACAAAAGATTAAAACCAAAACAAATCGACGAGCAATGAGGACACTTTGCCAATACAAAGCTCCATACTTGCTTTTATTTTCTGGTCTTTTATACGAAGCCAAAAGCATCTCTTTAATTGCGTTTAAGTTTGGACTTTCGTCAACATCCTTTTCTCTGGACGGGCATACGAAGCGGGACAACCAAAATAGCACAAGCGGAAGAGGAAAGATGATGGCCAGAAGGAACTGCCTGACTGTTAATGAGTTATGGTGAAGTTTAAATGAAGCCCATGCAAGAGCAAACATCAAAGGAATCACGAATATACCATTAAACACGAATGACGCATATTGCCACCATTGGTAGCAAGTGATATTTCCATTGTAGAACCATCGGCTTTTGCCAGCAATAGAAATACAGCGAATGAGGGAGAAACTGACCGTAGCCATGGTTACGTAGCCAAAGAATACAGTCTTAATACTTGCTTGGAGATAAGGAGATATAGAAGGACGCAGAGTTTTTCGTAATCGACAAAGTAAAAGATGAAATAAATAAATGATGAATATAGCAATCATAGTTCCAAAGACGGGTGCAAGTCTGAAAACCAATTTTGTCTTTGGAGTAAGTCCTGGAAACGGACATAAAAAACCTTCCTTGTTTGCATTTGGTTGGAAATTGAAGAAGCCAAGCAAAGGTGGAAGAAATTTAGTGTCGAAAAATTCGCTTAGGGAATACGAGGAAAGAAGCAGTTGTGCTATTTGATAGAAGTAAAAGACTATGTCAAGAAAACGAGAAAATTGTCCCTTTTCATGTTGGAATTTTGACCGAGAAATATTCACTTCATTTGGTTCCCCTCCTGAAGAAAACGAACGAATCACACGATATTGTAGTGGATTTGCCCCACGTGAGAATCTTTTGAACCAAAGTACTTGTCGCAATAAATACTTGATGATTGGAGGTTTAAACAGAAGAAGGATGGCCATTAGAAAGATCAGTGCTAGAAACACAATCCAAAACCAATAGTCGTCACAATCTTCGATTGCAGTACAGTGAGTTGACCACAATGCTTCTGTGTATCCATTCAAACACTTCCCACACATGAATCCTGTACGCTTTCCTTGACATTCATTGTGTTTAGAACTGTAAGGTTTGGGCGATTTGCAGTAACCAAATGGACAAAGTGTGAAGGCTAAAGTAGGAGGGTTTGAACCGTTTTTGTATCCCCAAAAATTGGACTTTGATTTGATGTACGGAGGACGACAATCAGCTCCTCTTGGACATGGAATGCATTTGAAACTGTCGTTGGCCTGCATGCCTTGTGCGTGTCCTTTTT
>JAODVQ020001704.1:0-22435 GCA_025400075.2 Phenganax stokvisi
ATAGAGGAGAGTGAAGAGAGTCTGCTTGGGTACAAGGTTGATCCGTATTCGTCTGTACTGAGATTCGTATTCGAGACTCGTCTGATGTACTGAGATTAGTATTAATTAACTTTGCCGGAAAGCTACATATTTGATTATACTGTTTACAAATGTGCAAATTTTGCATGGACACCGCAACAGCCCCAGTCCACTGCCCCAGTTACCTACCGATTTGCTGCGGGCCCAATTTTCCACTTGGCAGAAGTTTTCGTGCTGAAAATAAACCTAGCACCGTGTTTGGTTCGCTCCGCGGCGAAATAAATTGCTTATTTTCCGCACGGAAATTCCGCCTTGTGGAAACAGGCTTTAGATTTACTTTTTGGGCGCAAATTTCCACCTATAGTGGAAAAACAGGCTTTACAATTGCCCACATTAGTGGAAAAGTGTTTTAAAATTGTAAAATGTCTGGTGAGATTTGATCATGATATGGTTATCACATACCCCTGTTAAACGCGGTGCTCCTCAGGGCCAGTCAGCTATAGGGCACCGTGTTTGGCCTGGTAATAAGTTAGTCGTATTTGCAAACGAGATTACACTAGGAGTACCTGACAAATCTCGACTTGAATTTAACTGCTTACAAGTTTCTACTAACTGCCTAGAATAGCATACCCTTAAACGTGGAAAAAACTATGAAATGACTTGCACTTCCAACAAATACTCAAAAGAGCTAGCGGAGGAAAGTACATAATGAGACTTTCCAAATATTTCGAACTATCATCATACAATTAGATCCGGGCCTGGTTGCATAAAAACGTGGTTAAAGTCAACTATAGTTAAGTACGAATGTCAACCAATCAGAATCGCCTATTCAAGATTTAACTACTTTTTACTACAAAATCGTAGTTAAGACATAGTTAAATGTTTTATACAACCGACCCCTGCTTGATAACCTTATTGTACCGATATTCACTTTTGCCATTGAATTTTGGGGTTGCGCATACGACAGTAAGTATTTGAAACAAGTAAATCAATTTATGTAGCGTACACACAAGAATGGTTATACAGTGCGTTCGTCTTGATGATGCAGATCCATATTTCTGCAATAACTTTGTTCATAGCAAACCATTTTCGAAATCCTTACTGAACATGCTTATATCATTATCGTAGGTATATTTGATTCCTTAAAAATACCTTAAAATATTAAAATACTTGAGCAAGGGAATTTCAATGATCATGTTGTGAAAAAATGTAAAAGACTTGCGTTCGCTTTGATGATACAAATTACCAGTTTTTGATATTTCAAGATCTATTGAACAGAACAAATGGATGAAAAATATTTTATTAGTTAGCATAATAAGCCAATAATCACATGCAAAACACAACAATCGATTTTGAAAATGGCTGTGAAATGAACACGACCAAATTTCACCTTGTTAGTACTAATATTTGATGTTTCAGTAGATGTTATTGATTCTGAAAGTTCTTTAATAGCATTCCAAAGGTCAACTTGATGATGGCACACAAGTCTTGATTAGATTTAAATCTGGGATATTCGGAGGCCATGCCTTCACCCTCTCGTTATTAAAACCAGCTTTTTTAAGCCAGTCAGAGGTATAGCTCGATCTATGTTAGGGGCATTATCATGCTAGAAAATCAAGTTTCTCCAGAGAGACAGCAGCTGCTCCTTTGAGGTGTTTGTTGAGGAGCTCACAATATGATTCTGAATAAATTTAAACCCCTAGCTCGACATTGAATGGTTCAATAATGAATTTCTTTTGATTCCTGCGCAAAACATTAGTCCTCTACCACCTTGATGACAACGAGTCCTGACTCCTGGTTGACGACCATGAAGTACTCAACCAGACAACCAACCATATGATCCGTCGAAGGTGGCAAGGCGCTCATCTGAACAAAACTTCCAAAATTCCGTCTTCGGATACCTGCGAGGCCATTCAAATCTTTTCGTTTTGTGCTGCATGCTTATTGGAGTTGGGGGTTTTTTTGTTGGATTGCATTGGTAAGATTTTTCAGGGTTTGGTATCGAGCTGGTTTTGGCATTTTTGGGACGCCAGGCTAATGAAAAATTGTTTTACTTATAGCATGGGGTGTCTTTGCCATTTCAATTCTTAGATTTCGAATGTCTCCAGGGGATATAATATTCTGGGGCCGGTTGTATAAAACTTAACTAATTCTGATTGGTTGACATTCGTACTTAACTATAGTTAACTTTAACCACATTTTTATACAACCGGCCCGTGAAGTAGCATGTTCTTGACGTTTTCCTTGTGGTTCGACCTGAAACCACAAATTTTTTGATGATTTGATAGTCACGATTCATAGTTTTTGCTGTTTCCAGTTTAGACTTGCATTTCCTAGCGTAGACGTAATTTTTAACTGATCAGCAGCATCAAGACCCTGTTCACATGAACCCGGGTCAACGTTTTGTCCTAGGGTCATGTGAACAGGGTCTATAGCGATTAATTTCACATTTGTTTGTAGTATACAGCTAAAATATTGATTTGCAAAATCAAGACGAACGCACTGTACATCAAAACGAACAGACCAGAATTTTTTTTTGATTTTTATGTATTTTGATTTACAGTTATTCGTTATTGTATGAAATGGAATAGACCACCTATAGCGCTTTTAGAATGCAGTTATCAATCACCTTTGAATTAGTTTGCTATTATTTTACAGCAATTGTTGAGACGAACAATCTGGTTCAACGATTGCTCATGTGTGTTTCAGTATGTTTTCTGGCTTTCATACGAAGTTCCGCGATACTTGATTGCCGATGAGAGTTTTTCAATGCATTACCCAGTCGCGGCTCCCTGAGCTCACGACCATGATGGAGTATTAACGGTGAAGGTGAATGAAAAGTAGGAAATGTAGTACAAGACCATCTTTGACAGAGCTCTTGCAGTGCTTGATTTTCACTGTGTGCAGTTCTTGTGGCAGGTAAATTAGCACCTCTGTTGGAGTTCACCTCTTGCCGTCGCGACTTTGCTCGACGATTTTGAAACCAAATCTGAAACAAAGAGATTCCTCTCATCATAAATTCCAGCCAATCCAGAAAACGAAACAAAACAGCTTTTTTAGACCGTAATAGACTAACAAATATTGTTCGGTTGATCAATAACTGCTCTGCCCAGACATTTTTAATTACACATCGCTGCAGGCTGAGAGCTGACGTCATCAATCAAATCTTTGCGAGGCTAAAGTTTTTCTTTCATTTTCTTAGGAAAAGATCCTAAAAAGAGCCTCTTCTTAAAACCTGCTTGCACTCAACTGGTTTCAAGTTGGATATGTTATCGGTACCGGCACTTGCGGTATTATTGCAGGGCAGCAATTACTGCATGGACAAGATAAAATTGTTTGTTTTAACTGCATGAGCACACCACAGAGCCAACTAATCAGAATCGGAAATCTTGTCGTCTGTTTCCCACCACATCTTTAAATAATGTACACAAGATTACAGTACTCTAGCAGGCACAACATTTGACTCCCAGTGGGTACAAACAGATTAACATGCACGTTTAAACACTATTGTACGACAGACTGTAATGCGTCTAATCACCGCTCTTACGAGGGTGGTTAATGTAATGTACAGTTAATACATACAGTGCAAAAATATTACTTGTGTGATGGTAGTGAATTTAAACTATTTAAATATTACATAATGTAAAAACACACTTCTTTCAACGTTGTTCACGATATTGAGTTATAAGTGCTCTAACCTTCTGTGAATTGTTTTATTAAATACCAACGTTGATGGTGCAAATATGCACAGGGTGAAGAGCATTAGCTGTAGACAGTATAGAAGAATTCGCCTACACATATGCTTAAAATAAGTTTATAATATCATCTAGTTCCCAGTCAATGACGATCTTTGTTTATTGGGGTCAGAACTGATTCTGTCAGAATCAAGTATTTCCGTTCAAAGACTAAGCAGATTCGTTCTCAAAACCAAAACAGACGAAAAGCCATGCCTCCATGTGTACTTATAGCATAGAGGACAAATCGTAGTCTTAAAGTGCAAGCAAGTAATTTGCGTAGTTCATTTATACATGCTTGTAATCAATTGTAATGCAGACTAGTATTGACAGCATTCTGTTTGTGCATGCCTTGGCTCAATAGAACATTGCCAGATGTGTGCTTCTCCACCAGGCAAGGGTGAAATCACGAACCTGCACTCTAGATTCTGACAACATTAACCTTTGCGCTATAGCTTCTCTCATCAAAGCATCTGGATAATGAGTTTGATCGAACATTCTTTCTAGCTCACATAATTGTTCTGTGCTAAAGTTTTTCCTGCTCCTTGAAACTTTCACACGAATAGCTCCAGTTGGGGAACCCTTGGCACATCTTGTTGAACCTGCAAGTCGATGAAATATCCGTTATACATGTAATTAAGATTGTCAAGTGACTAAAGTTTACAACAGAGAATTCGTCTTTTCAGAACTGACTTGAACATTCAGAAGGTTAATATTCCAAAATTAATGGTTTTCCGTAATTGGCACTACTTGTCGAATTTCATTTTTGTGTGTATTAGTACGGCAGTTGTGTTAAGAGTGATGTTCCTTGATGTTCCTACATGGATGTTATCCGCTATCAAGACATGCAACTAGTAATAAATACGTAGTGATTTCTTAAATGTGCATTATTACGGCGTTACAGCATGTGAAAAAAAAAGGCGATAATCATTTTATCTTTTCGAATGCTACACTGTGGTTCAATCAATGATGAAATCGGTTCGCTCCTTCAAGCTGTGTGCGCTGACTTACTTGCTTCGGCTATTTCTTGTTCTTTAACTTCTGTGTTTCTCAGGATGTTTGCAATATTGAACGCATGTGAAGTTGAGGAATTCTGAACCGAGGCTGGTTTTTTGTGAATGTATTCTGTAGTGTTTTCTTCTCCAAATCTTGAAACAAATGCTGTTAGTTTCTCCATCGTTTGAGAGCTCTTGAGCAATTAGTATTTGCCTAGTGGTTCCTAGGAACAACCTTATTGGCACTACTTCGCTGCTACCTTATATGTATCATGGCGTTTCATACTACAAAGCGCCATGTCAAAACTAATGGTTTCTTCACAGCAGTTATATTGTTTTTCTTATGTTAATTCAAAGTTTGCAAACGGTGCTATAAATTACAGCTCACATGAGACGATCAATTTTGCCATTGTAAGCTAATAGCTGTAGTCATCATATATAAACACAGCTAATTACACTGTGCACCAATAACGGCGTCTTCGCAGGCCCCACCTTGTTTCTTGTCCCAACCTTTTCCAGTGTTTTTTGTCAGGAGATTACGAACACGCTGAAAGGATGGGCTTGATTAATAATCGAAGCTACCTTGTTCATTAAATTTTATCAGGTCAAAGGCACCGACTCGGTGGTCAATGTAACACAACAATAGACAAAAGAGCACTAGGAAAATTCCAAACTTTTGATAACAGTTTTGTGTTCTGCTTCATCTGCTCATCGGTTATGCAACCGAAGTACTTGGTTTGACGGTGGTAATAAGCAAACTTTTAATATAAGTAAAGTTAAAGAGGGTAGTTGTTTTCCGAAACGGACATTAGTTATTTTGCAAAATGCAGGTAAACCGATTGCATGGGTGGCTATTATATTATGTAAGCTGGTTGTTATATGCAGTGTGACCATATTTTTCCAGAAGTTTTTACCAAATTTGTGTTGAAATTTTGATAACTTAATAAAAACTTTACGGATAGTCTGTTTTTCAATATTTACATCGGAATAATGCCAAAAAGCGATAGTTACATCGTGTTGGCAGAAAAGGCAAAGCTGGGTTTGACCAGAAATTATAGCCTGAAGCACTTGGTGGGTTTTGTCATTACTACCTTTTTTTAAAAATTGACGAAAGTTTACCAACTGAAGTTAAGTTGCTTTACCAAATCTGGTCACCCTGGTTATATTGTATATCATTGTCCTAATTCCAAAATATTTGCCACTGGCCCACTGAACTAAACCGTATCACCCACTTTTATGTAGCTCAGTGGTATCACCTTACGGCATGCACTACGGGGTTTAATTCTCCGCAGTTTAATTCTCCTGACTCCTCCAGGACCTCCACTGCTCCACAGGCGTCGAAAATATTACGTACACATGTACATGCAGAATTTTTTCAATGTAATTTTTATAAGCTCTAAGAAATAAGTAGTCGAATACAAACTTGAGAAAATTCTTCAAAATTGCTTGTTTTTTCACAGCGGAACACATTCCCCGCGCGCGCCATTTTAAAGTTGCTCAGCAACCACCGTCTGACGTTTCCATGGACCAAACTGAGTGTCTGTCAATTAATGATGAATTTCGAGAAAACTGAAAGAATGTTTAACAACATTATTTGGACAGAATTATAATCAATTCAGCAGAGAGAAGATAATGTATCGTGTAAACTCGCGTCAACCAATTACCAAGAAGACATTTGGTGATTGTCTTGCAAAAGAAAACAATGGTTTGTTTGATTTTTATACATTTCGCCAACTATAAACCTCAGGTACAGATTGAGGGGTACCAAGGTGCTGGGGCCGGTTGTTCGAAAAGTGGATAGCGCTACCCACTGGATAGAGTTTTTTGCAGCTTCCGTAAAATTTTCCATTGATCGTTTTTACGTAACATTACGACTGATATCGATAGATTAGAGTCTCTAATATTTATATCGTTTACCAAAATGGAAGTTACGAATGTTTTTGTCCAATTTTATGCACGTTAAAAATTCACTATCCAATGGATAGCGCTATCCACCTTTCGAACAACTGGCCCCTGATGGGTAGATGTCCCCTTTTGTAATTTCTTTTTCAATTGGAAAGAAGTGTTAAAAATATTTCCTCATAAAAGTTTACTTCTATGAATCAACAATGCAGTGAGAAGATGCAGAAGTTCACAAGGATTATCTGGGTCATCCTGTACAACTAGAAACTTACGTTCATTCAGTTGTGAAAGTGTCTTCTTTGAGCAAGCAAAAGTGGCCAGTGAATTAAAATCACAGGTAAGAATAACAAATTAAGGCTGCCCTATCTGTTTTTTTACTCTATCCAAAATAGGATGATTTTACTCACAAATGGGAGACCCTTACATTTTTGAGTTCGACAAAGGAGAACGCTTCCTAATCTTGTTGTTGCAGTCAGATGCCAGCTAAAATTGAGATTTGGGGTTGTGGTATTTACCTCGTTTTGGTGTCGTTCACCTTAGCCTCGTTGTCGTTTTGCTAGTGGCAAGCATGTGGCAAGGGTATTCCTGTCTTCCATATTTTGCAAAGGTGGACTAAGTTGAATGCGCTAACTAATCTTTGATTATTACTAGTAATGGGTTATCTAATTACTGAATATAACCAGTGCACCTTGTAGCTATTTTTATATTTTATTCTATCTAATGCCAGGCTTTGTTGTTCAAATCTGTAGTACAGGTAATATGCTATTTGTTACCTTAACCTGATTACATGATCCCAAAATGTGACACCAAATATTTCATTGGACTTTGGGGTGTATGCAATGAAAGAAGTGGGATAGAATGCAATAACCAAAACAATTGACCTAATATAGCGATGCATTATGCAGCTCAGTCTGCTTACCTCTGTTCAAATCTACTCTACCTATCATATGCCAGACGATTTTACTTGTCAAAGGATTTGCAAGTTGTTAAGCAAAAGTTCACCTTGACCTATACATTATTCAAGCAAATGTTTTTCACTTTAAGGTAGATTTATATATCTATTTAGGCTAAACATATGAAAATCCAGCCCATTAGCTTCTTGTTGGATAAGCTGTTTAATGGCACAGGTTGTGATTGCATGACAACTTGTGTGGAACTCTTGGATATTGTTTTCTTATTATGTATTTCAATTGTAAGTCCAAAACTATCACATATGGTGTATTCTCTAGCTTCACTGTTTTGTTACCAGTCTATTGTTGGTCAAGAACTTCTGACTCAGTTAGAGCTAGTGGTATAAGTATATCAGCTCATTCTGCTGTATAAAATATTGTGTTGCTATAGATTGCATCTATTCTAATACTTTGATGGTCTTCTCTACAATAGCAGCAAGATCACTTGAACAAGGTGTTTCCAATTCCCGTTCCTAGGCAGTGTCCAGAAAGTGTTCCAACCAACAGGCCAATTATGCTGCCCACAAACGGAATAGGAATAATGGCTTGACCAAGGAACATTCCTCCAATACTTGCACCTAAGAGGGAAAAAGTCATATGTACTATTTTAATTCTTTATTGTGCAGTGAGACTCCAACACCGCATCAATAGGGAATGATCTTTACTGCGTCAGCGAACTACGTTGAACATGCAATTTAAAACAGACTGCTAAAATTGCTAGGCTAATTTTCCAATACATAACGTTTACCTGAACGAGAAAAGGCTAAAACCACCGCTTCAGTAATCGCCTTGATAAACCCTTCTCTGGACTTTATCAGGACGCCCTTGTTCCATTTTTGCTTTGCCTCGTAAATGTTGTACGCTGCATAACCAGCTTCGACAAGCAGCGTCACTACGACCCCCAAAATACTTCCTAGACAAGATATCCCGGCCCATCCTTCTTTAGCAATCACATTTCTAAATACTGTGCGACCCAGCACTCTCTCGACGCCTTCTGTAATCATTTTTGGTAATTGCTGCAATGCTTGGAAGACTGTCCTAATTCCACCGCTAATGAATTCAGAAAGTGAAAGAACCAACGGCGTTGACTGCAGACTGATTTTCAAACCACACAAACACCACATGACGAAGGACTCGCAGTTGTTCTTCGCCAAATCATAGTACTTTTCATCCTTTCTTTTTCTTGCTCTTTTAATTACATCTTCTACGGAATAGCGTCTTAACTCATCAGGCCAAACCACTCTTTCGACTTCGGCTCCTCTTTCTTGTAACTCACTTTCACTTCGTATGAAGTCTTCATGCGGCAGAGTCACCTCTTGTATGACACCAAGTTGTCCGAGAGCCGATCCCGAGCCAAAAGACATAGTCTTTCCAAACTGGAGGAATGCGTTCCTACTATTGTTATAATAATGGATGATCGTTGGTCGACCTTTCCCTTCTGATCCGATACAAAGAAAGTGATGGTAGTACAAGACTGCGCCTTGGATAGACTTTTTAATAACAAAATGTTCGCCCACTTTTATATCTGAGAACTTGTAAACCGGCTCTCTTGCTTGCAGTTGCCATTCTAACAATTTTCTCTGCTCCTTCTCGCTACGTTTTTCAATATCTTTCCAAATGATATCTGCAGTTTCGCTTCTACTGCGAGAAACCATCGTTTTAGCGCGTGAAAACGTGGACAACTGTAGCTGAACTGCTTGCAAATATTTCAAATTACTGAAGGGATTTTCCCTTGCCTGTGTTAAGTTGAGTGACACGACGAAAACTCGTCAAATCACTTTCTAACCAAGCTAACTGAAAGCAAAAATTCGTTGGCAAACGTTTTGCCGTATATACAACAAATGAATGTGAAACAACTGTAGGGTTTTTTTGTTCATTCCTACAATGAAAAGAAAAAGTAATACAACCAGAACTGCAGAAGGGTGTTCATATTTTAGGAGTCAAGAGGCTTACCCATTTAGTATGGGTAAGCCCCTATTGACTCTTAAACCATGCATTATGCAGGAATTTTTAATCTTCTGACATTGTTTATCAACAGGTTGGAATTTTGATTTGATTCCTTCTACGGTTTCATTTTACTGAAACCAGTGGAAAGTAGAACAAAAACTTCAAATTATTTCAATTTTTTTGCATTGAAGCGTTTAACCTACAAGAAGTGGGCCTTATCTCAAAGGACCCACGCAATATGTGTGACTACTGTATCATTTACTGTACAAACTGCATTGCATATCGTTTTAAGATATTCTTCATGTAACAAGTTCTAGAATGTTTTCTAAAACTTTTCTCCTTACGACTATAGGCCACCAAGTGCGGCGGCTCACCGAGTCGACTTTCTAATATGAAGCTCCGTGTGCACCAGATTATATGAAATATTTCTCTTGTATTTGGTCCTGTCAGGAAAACTAGTCAATTTCAGTTTGTTTTATACATTTGTATTTTTGTATATTTTCAGCAAATCTTGGTTTCATCCGCACTTCGACGACCTCACGCTTCATATTACTCTCTACTTGACTCGCAATCTTTGCCAAATGAAGCCAAGCCTCATCGCCGTGCATTTCGTTTAAAGTGTGCCAGTACTGTGTATTCCTACGCACAGAGACCAGTGTCTGCTTGTGAGATTTCAGATAATCTTGTACGACATACTAAAACCAGGTATGGAGCAAGCTTTGATATTTTATACCGCAGCTTGATAGATTACACGCAAAGAACGTAGTAGAGTTTTTTACGTTAGCTTGCATCGTCATTTTTTATACGGAGATCTATGTTCCTTTGAATATAACTATAACGACTTTGGCTACACCTTCACTCTTAATTACAGTAATTAATTACGTACAGAGGCTTTCTTACCTGGTTGGGATTGTTTTGTTTCATTTGGTTTTGCTGCTTTTGTACATGAATCGGCAAAATTATTAGTAAATTGCGCAATGGCGATGTCACACGAGGCTAGACAACCCTGTTTTAGAGGAGCGGAATTCTAGGTTTACAAGGTTAGCAAAAAGGCTACAAGTTTGTTGCGTTGTTGGTATCTACCATTCTGTATTTTTTTTAAAACTGCATGCAAGTAAGCTGTGGCCACACTGCAATATGTTTAGAAGCATTGTGAATAGCTGTGTTGGAATTCGTACAAAAACTGCCTTGCTTACAGCGTCTCCTTTATGGCTGTCGTAGTTTCATTTAAATTCAGCAACAAAAGAAGGTGTACGATACTAAGTTTGTCATATTTTCAGTCTTCTTCGAAGCAAGTCTGCCTGTGAAGCCAAGTCGACAGTGAAGAAACGTAACGAAGAGAAAATCAAAATTCACAAGAAACCTTGTGTTGTCCGTAAGTGTGTGCTTGTTGGAACTTTATTGTCCTAGTCGTTCTTGTCGGTCTCCACGCAAAAGGAAAGGCAGGTGTTTCTAGGCATAGCTATATTTAGACCTAATTTGGTGCATTGTGGGGTGATAAATACCTGCTTAGCTACTTCCATCAGCCTCCCTCAATAGAATGGAAGGGATGGCGACTGTTTAAGAGTCGGAGAATTTCATGGTTGCATTTTTCCTCAGTTGCACTTTAAAGGCCCGTTTACACTATACCGGATGGCTATCGGAGCGGCTCAGATTTTGCAACTATCGATGCTTTATAAAGATTTTTAATGGTAATGACACAAAGAAATATACAAATTCTGGCAGCCTAGATTACATTTTATGGTAATTATTGCTCCTTAACCGCAAACGAAGATACTCGTGACGAGTGAATCCGGTATAGGGTAAACGGGGACTAATACATTTATACTTTCTGTAGTTAGCGATGACGTGTGACTTTTTTGTAGGAGAAGAATGTATATTTCATAAAAACGCACTTACGCCTAAAGAGTAAGTTTAGTTTTAAACTTGACACTATCATTTGTTGGAAACGTATAGCAAATCCTTAGTCGCTGTGAGTTCTACATACCACTCTAAGCGCGAATAGCATGATTGTTGTATGTCCTAACAATCCCCCTTTAGAACTCTCTTTTGTTGTTAAAATATACACATAGAATTATAGTATCTCACATTTTTCAGATAATTTGTAAAAATGTGCAAGTCAGCCATATATAGGGCTCAACTGTGAAGTATTTGTGATGAAAACAGTCTATCTCTATCTACCATACCTAATTTTAGTGTGCAGTGATAACGACATTTTGCAGTGATAAAACTGAAATGTGCAGTGATAAAATTTTTGGTAAAACTTGTGATCAAAGGAATGAAGAAGTAAATGATACACACTCGAATAAAACCCAATACAGTTGCAAAACAGTAGTGTAACAGTAGCAGCTTGTAATAGTTTTTCAAGTTTTTAAACTTCAAATACACTTTATTGCAAATTAAGTGTTGTTTTTTTTGTGATATTGAACGGGCATGGTTAAAATTTTTCAAAGACGTGTGCTCTAACCGGGCGACGTTTTCCAGGTATTTGCCTGAAATTGTGCAGTGATAGATAATTCTTAAAATTAGGTATGCTATCTACCCACGATCTCTAGTACCACCCTGGAAGATACATGCTCCCATGATGCTTTTCACGCTTCAAGTTTGAGGTTTTGCTGTTTCAATTTCAGCACAGCATAGTTGCAGAGTCCTAAAAATGTTCATATTTCCAGAATCTGCGGATTATCACTTTTGGTTTGAATGTTTTCTTGGAAAATCTAGTTTAAACAAATAGTATTTTGATTTCGAAAACCAAAAAAGGCGTCAAAATATATTTGCCCGATTGTCCTATCACGATTTACGTACTAGTGTATTGTGCGGCGTAAAAGCTGATGATGCATATGGAGATTTTTGACTCACAAAAAAAACCTAAATTTAATAAAACTTTTTAACAACAAAGATTCCAAACGTGCAATAAACAAAACTTAATTATAACCATTTCCACCCCAGAGCAAACCCCGTTTGCAGGTTGATTGTACTTTACCAAACCCAACCTGCGAACTGATTGCTCTTAGACTGAGATTAAGTTGAAACATGCTCCTTCGTTTTTCAGCCAAGCTAAAGTAGGCCTAATTAATTGCAAATTCAAGTGGTTGGAAGGCCTGCCAATGTTCATGTAGGCTAAGCGTACAGCAGGTAGCTGACAGTTTAGCTGACCTCTTTAAGCAGAACAAAGTACAATTCTTTGCAGGGTGTATGAATACATGAACACTGTTCACGCATATTTAACTGGAGCAAGATACAACAGGTGAGAACAAAAAGATTAATTCAAATAATGCATAAAAGATTTTTAAACTGGCTTGTTAATATAACGTAATTCACAAAGCAAAGAATCGAACAATAACCAGGCAGTGGCCACTGAAAACATCATGAGCAGCAGCATAGTTGAAGTTCAGTTTATGTCTCACAAACGTTTTTGTTACGTTCTGCTGTATGCTACGGTTTTGGATGGTCCACGCACATTTATGACAATATTGTTTTTGTATTGAAGATCGCGACTTGTAGATGCAAATTCATTATCAAAACACGGTTTATACGTAAGTAAAGATGGCCTGGCAAGTTTGGTAATGGACAAAGCAAAATCTGTGTCTCCAAATACAAAGCCCGGTAAGATCTTGCATGCCAACATCTTCAGGAGTATAATCGATGTCTTCTTTTACTGAAAACAGTTGGGTTGCGTTTCTCTGCTGGTTTTTTAACTGCATGGATGAGGGCAGCAAAATTCGCCCATGTAAACGGGCCTTAAGCCCGGTTCTCATAAGTCGCCGATGGTCAGTGACCTGCATTGTTCGCGGTTAGTCGAGCGTAAACTCTTTTGTCTATCAGAAATAGTTTTCTTCTTCAATAAGCAACAAAGGCATCGCCGGCGATATGTGAGAACCAGGGCTAACCGAACTTTGAACAGCCGGCCCCAGTTTGGTTTGCGCATTTCTGTATCTCCATTTGCTTGAAAACTTTGCATATAAAGACTACTTTCTACATAAATGAGCTTTGTGAAATATGTTGTCAATTTAGTAAACAAGCGATTAAAAGTTTTCTTCAGACTTTACGTTAACGCATGATAAAGCCACCTAGCTTTTGAACAACTGGAATCAGAAACCTTTGAAATGTACGCCTCTGCCTTTCGTTACAATTAAAGCAACGCATTGTTGTATGGCTGCGTGCATGAGCAAGCAACGAAAGTCTCATTGAACCAGTGCTAAACAAGAACAACATTACTGCAAGCTAGGCAGGAGAGAGATATTAAAATGATTCCATGTTTCATCAATTTATATCCTTTAACAATGAAGTTTCGATTCTGATTAGTGCAGCAAGCGCGCATAATTTCGTTTTTTCTGCATGGAAATTATCTTGAAAAAGAGATGATATTCAGAGTAATTAGGACTATTTAACTATTTTGCAGTTTAGTCACTGTGTTTAATTTGAGCGAAAAGAAGAAATCTATTAATCTAGCCTATTTTTCAAGGTTTGTAGACATGCATTACATTAATCATTGATTGACAGATATCCCTGAGGTAGCATTGCAACTAATCGAAGACCAAACATCTCGCGCGGATTTAACAACCAAAGGAACAAATACGGCACCGCATTATCTCAGTTTAAATTCATGGCTGAATGCTGAGTGGAATCTTCCTCAGAGCAAGAAACATTTACCTGCTCGTAAACATCGCCATATAACTCCAATTTGCACAAACAAGGTAAAAACTTTTCGAACGCAATATGTTGACTATGATACTATGTAATAAAATGACCTTATTCATGTATTTCAAGTATGCAGTATATATTTTACCACGTGTAAACCAGGCGTGAATAAATCTTTTAAAACCTGGTTTTCATATATCGTAATTCATCGGCGATGATTCCCGATCCTTTGCTATTGACCAATGAAGCAAAATATTTATTCTTAGGCAAAGGGCTTTAAGCATCAACGATCACAGACAAGCGATATATGAAAACCAGCCCTTAAGCCCGTTCTCCACTACGCGAATTTTTTCGAGCGAAAAATAAATGCAGCAACGTGATTCGCTGGCAAAATAATTTGCCGCGAAAAAGTCGGAAACGAACCAATCACGTTGCCAGATTTCTCCTTCGCGCGAACAAATGGAGAACGGGCTTTAGGCCTGTTTCAAACGTCGAATTCTGTATGAGTCGAACGCATTCAAGACATTTCATACTAAGGCAGTTGTGCTGTTTCTCTTTTGCAATAAAATTAATGCATTCGACCCATGCAAACTTCAATGTTTGAAACAGGCGTAAATCTATAAATTGTTCGTTTGTGACAGTGGGCCTGCTGCGTTTAAGATGAAAATTTGATCTAAAGAAAGATATTAGGGACCCTAAGATTCTACGACGAGAACGTCCCAATGGAAGTACTTTCGTTTCAAATACAAAATCACAAACGCTGAACAATACATTTGTGTTGTTATAGCAGTCTATATCACGAATCTAATATAAGGAAACTTTTCCTGAAATTCAGAATAAAAAACTCGTGATTTTTCTTGGGCACAAAGTTCAACTTGTTTACGACTTGAGTTTTCGAAGGTCACGTCACCCTTACCAAAACAGAATTAGGACGCGGTACATAAAATTCTTCAAACACAGCTGAGTCTGTTTCCAATGTAGCCAGAGTCAATAAAATGAAACGTTGCTGTAATGTCAGTAATGCTGTATTTCAGTTTGCAAACAATATTTTAAACAAAATGTAAACCCAATATTCACGGTCGCGTCACTGAGCTCGCGTCGTACAATCTTAGGGTCCCTATTGCCACAACTAAAAGGAGCGTCTTGTGCGAAGTTTGGTCGTAAATGCTGTGAAGTGTGGAATATACAACCTTGCGAAGTTCGCAAATTTTATCTATTTTTTTGAATTGAGAGGCCGAAATCGGTACCTTTTTGAGAAAAGGGTATCAATATTGGTTGCGCGTTACAATAACATAGAAAGTGTGAGAACTTCGCATGGCTACATTCTCCGCATTTTACAACCTTTTGCAACAAAATGTGTCCAGTTCGCCATATTTGCATGCTTAATGTTCTTCTATTAAATGTTCTTACACCTCAATATATTTGAAGTCAGCCCACATGAATGCACATGGTAAGTCTGTACATTTTACTCAGGCGAGCGCATATGTTAGATTGTAATCTTACTCATCACTTTAATGTGTACAAAGTTATTAGAGTGTTTGATTGTGCACAGTAAATGTGAGTAGAAGTGATAAATTCATAAATACCGTTCGTTGTAATTTTGTTGTACTCGTCATTCTTTGGGTGTGTTGCCGTTATACTTCTTCGTCTTTTTCACAAAACCTCCATCAATTAAACTGTATGCCATATCAATAATAGACTTTTCCATCTCGATTGGTGTCATACCCAGCTGCTTTATCATCTGAATGATAAAATGAAATCTTCAGTTACCAACAGTTTGTTCGTTGGAACGAATCCAGAGCACGCTCCTAGCGCTTTGAGCTCGCTCTTTGTGTTCTTGAAGTTCCTCTTTAGTGCTGAGCTCGTTCCTCGTTCAGGAGAGGAATTAGTTCAAGAGCGCAAGAATCAAGCTCAAGAGTTCATGGAGAACTGCTCTGAGCATGCAGAGCCTGCTCAAAGCATGAGAGCTCTGCTCTGATCACAGGAGCACTAGTCGGAGCTCGAGGTGTGAACTCAAGAGAAGCAACCTCAAGAGCGGTAGGAGCAAGACGAGCATGGTGGGTAAGCGAGCTCAGAAATGCAAGGTGCAATTTCAGAAGTACAATGAGCGAGCTCGAGAAGGTGAGGAGAAAGCTCAGGAACACGAGAAGTAATGTCAGAAGCGCATAGAGCAACCTTTTACCAGCGAGCAGCAAACGGCGGGCAAGCTCCGGAGCTCCCTTAGGAGTGTAGAAAGCGAGCTGAGGAGGAAGAGGAAGAAGCTCGGGTTCGAGAGGAGCATCCTCAGAAGCGCATTGCAATAATAATCCATAAGTGACTCCCACATGGCAAACTTGTAATCCATTTAAAACTATTATTCTCATGATTATAAATAGTTTATTACTGAAGTTTTTACCGTGATTAAATGAATTATTGTATTGTATTGTATCTCTAAAGCACGACGAGCTAGCTTGGGAGTGTGAAAAGCAACCCTAGGAGTCCAAGGTGAAAGTTTAAGGCCTTTATTTAAGGCCTTTCTTAACTATACGCTCTCAACTATAGAACGTTAAAGTTTTCTTATCAAAGGGTCCTCCTTCCCCCCCCCCAAAAAAAAAAGCACTGTTGAATCTAGGTAAATGCTTTGATCGTGTTCTGCAACATAACTCAACGTAGATCAGTGGAGGAAAAGGAGGGAGGGTAAGATGCATGTGAAAGTATAGTCGATGTTTTGACCGGGATTGCAGATCAGGAGGGCGAGAAAAGAGCTCAAGAGTGCCAGGAGCAAGCTCAGGAGCATATGGAGCAACCTCAGGTGTGCGAAGAGAAAGCTCAGCTGCGCAAAGAGCACTGCTCGGAAGAAACACAGCCTGAGTTTGAATTTGATGAATTTTCTTGGGAATTACTCGCAGCATTGAAGCAAGTTTGGAATAGCAACTTACAGCAATCGTCCATTCGAAACTGTTCAGGTTAAGCCTACATTAGACTATATCATTGGTACACCGGAAATCCCGATAGCGCATGGACATGGGACCTTATATGTAAATGATAAGTCTTGTACATTGGCACCAGACACTATGGAAACTTACCTTTTCATTGGAAACATTCACAACTTTTCCAACATGAGGAATTATAGCTTTCAGAGATGTATCAAATTTTGAAATGATGCGTAGACCAAACTTCGGACAATATGTAGTTGGAATACTGTAACCTACACAATAAAGAACACCCTTGTCTACATACAGACAGGAAGCAAGGTTTCTCAAGATGATCATGAAAATAGAAAAATGTACTCCGTCCGCATCAAAACTAACTGCGCTAATCAGATATGAAAACGTTTTAAATTCGTGGCGAAACACTGCCGTTATGAGGCGTACCAACTTTTAGAGGCACTTTCAAGTTTCAGGTGCTAAAAAGGTGCCAAAAAGTATTACGTAGTTAGAGGTTTTTGAAAACAGTCAGGAGACTTCGTTTAATTACAAACTATGTTCTTTTGTCCTTTTTATGCGCTTTGGATGGCCATTTTTAAATGAGCGTACGCCTAGAGTACAGCTACATGGACAATCCAAAAGGCAAATAACTAAAAGCGCTCCTAAAACTTACAACACGTGTTCTAGGCTCTGCTGACATGACAAACATATCACGAATGTCACAAATCATGCGTTTCCATTCCCTATCTTTCGGATTGTCGAGTATGGTCTACTGCCAATGTTACATTTGTTTTTTGCAGCTACTTGTCCCTGCGCTTTAAGCCTGGTTTTCATGCATCGGAATTCATAGACGATGCGTATTGTCTGCGATCGTTGATGTATAGAATGCTTTGTGTACTCTAATAAAGTTTCTGCTTTATTTGTCTCGGACAATGGATCAAGGGACATCGCCAATAAACTGCCACGAATTACGCTTTAAGAAAACCAGGGTTTAATTTCTGTCTGTTCATTTAATGAAATAAACATTACAGTACCTTGAGATTTAAACTCTCTTTCTAGTGTTTGAGCATATTCTCTTAACCACATGCTACCAGCAGTGATAATAAATCTATTCCCTGAAATTAAAGGAGATGCTAATCAGGGACAGAACTTTGTATTCCAAATTCATTACAACGTTTCCGTGTGAATCGTGCATCATGTAAACATCGTTCTCTACGTGACCACGCAGGGGAACATCATACATTAAGAAATTCTCGCATTGACATACTCTTTCGTGCATTGGCGTATCTAACCATGGAAATTGGTCATTCAATGCTAAATGACCTGAGACTTATAGTGGGTCAAAGCCAATGCACTGCCAGGGAACTTCATTTGTTTCACGAAAGCGTTGAACACTATCTTTTACTCATTTTCATGAAATGAATTTGCTTCCAAAATTTGCAGTAACACATTTTTTTCTTTTCGTATGATGGGAATGTCCAACAAATATCGTGCTTGAGAAAAATTTATGCGTAGCTATTTTACTTAAAAAGGCGAGATGCACACACCAGAAGCATGTGGCAGAGTTAGAGACTTCACATGCGCTGCTGCGACATCACGAACATCACAAATAGGAAGTTGTATTTTAGGAAGCATCGGCATTTGTCTCTGCAACATTCGCGAGTGGATCTAATAGAATTAAAAAAAACCCAGTTAAATATTTATTATATATAGTAAAGAAACCTCGAAAGAGCGAGACGTCAGCCATCAATAACACAAACTGAGTTAGGGCCTCAATTCAACGATAGCGAAACAATTCTAGTTGCTTCTGAGTGGACGGTTGTGTAGAGGTACTACACTAGTGAACTACTAAGGTAGCTTAGAAGCTAAGCACTAAACTACGCACCTCCATACTAGTGCATTTTGAACCATGTAAAACTGGCCCTAATATATATCCAGGATTGATGACAACTAATTCAAACTTCTGTTCATCTGAAAATAATGCACGTCAACAATTCATGATTGATTTTAAAAACCCATTCGGCATTCTTAAAAGAGTGATAACAAGTGGTTTTTGACTGTGTTGCTACATTTGCGTATATTTTACCTGGCAAGTTCTTCACGAATTCCCAAGCGAATTGCTCAGCCAATACTTTGCTTTTTTCATATGGTGTACAGCTTTCCAAAACTGACCAGTCTTTTTCTGTTAACATGTAACCTTTATCTTGATTTCCAACTGCAAACGACAGTTCGTGAACATTAGTCATTACTGTTAGTTTAGTTGTAAGACAATGCCATATCGCACGAACACAGTCAAAAAGCAGTCAAGCAACGCATTTTATGTGTGGTTATTACTGTTCAGGAGCCGGTAGCGTATAAGCTTAAATAGAAATCATATTCATATATTCCTCGTAGAACCAAACTGAAAATTTTTCAACTGAATGCAATAATTATGTATCTAACAAAAGCTTTTGGCAAATACTATTGTATTTGGAAGATTTACAAAAGTATTTTTAACCCAGGTTACACGGTACCAGATTCGCATGGTCACGACATCGAGTTTAGCCTCTGTACGCTTATAGTTGTTATAACAACTTTTTCTAGGATTAGTCTGCAACGTTATCACAAGTTTATAATGGTAATTGCACTGAGTGGAGTGCAATTTGGTCTGAAATCAAAGGCGTGGAACCAATCAGGTTGCTAGAAACACCACTGATTTCAAAAAGAGTATAATAAATGAGCTAAACTCGCCTCGAAACTGCTCAATTTTATGTCGTGACCTTGCGAATCCGGTACCGTGTAAACGGGGCCATAATTTTGATTTATCCCACCATTTAAGCTACACGGACATCGTACAACCGGCCCCAGATTTACAACAGGAAATTTCACAATATATAATGGCAAATCTTTTAAAAATGACGAAACCACAATTATTGCAGTATTATAGCCACAGGCTAAGGAAATTACTTTTTGAAACTAACAGTAAAATACGTACTATTGAGCAAGGAGTTTCTGATTAGAATGTGTGAGCATACTAGTAGTGTTATCAATTGAAATTTTGTTTGATAGATCATACCTTACTCAACAGATAAATTGGGCTCTTTCTTGAAACATGTTATCCTAGCCTGAGTATACTCACTATGACATTAGATCACCAATCGCGGGACGTTCTTGTTTGCATCATAAAAACGTTTTGTGTGTACAGTTTATTAATATTCCTATTCTATTGTCAGTACACAAAAATATTACATTACATACTGTATATAGCTACACAAGAACTTGTAAGGACAACTCTTTTCACACAGCCAGATTTAGCACATGCTTCTAAAACACTTTTTGTTCCATCAACAGCTGGTGTAACCACTTCATCTTCAGTCTTTGGATTTGTAACAAATGGAGATGCAACATGAATGACATAGTCACAGCCTTTCACAGCACTGCGTTGTAAATGAAAAGAAATCACAGGTTTAGCAGATTCATAAATTCCATCATGGAATACATGAATGCCATGGCATGCCATAGGACCTTGCTTAACAATGTGTGTGGTGTATATATGTCAAATGTTGCCTTTTTTAACTGGACTGCCATTTTAGCCATCAAGGTCAGGACTGAACGTTAACTGAAAGTTGAGAGTAGTATTTCTGCGCTAGATGAGTTAAAATTTACTAGTAACCCGTAAATGCAACATTCAGAAATGATATTTGTAACGATATCTCGCAAATTACTGCATGTTATTAATTGTTACCCTGATCCATTAAGTTGCCAAGCGCCCGATATTCGATCTTACTTATTTGTATTACTCATTCACTCTCGCCCACGTTACTAAATCTAGTATTATTACCTGTGTCCTGTTGTAACTAGACGAGTTTAGTCGTCAGGGCGATAAGATTAATTGGTTAAACAAACGTGCTTTAATTCAAAAGTTTTAACCAATTTGCAAAGAATTCTGATAAAGTACTAAAATTAACCTCACAGATGTGAGACCGAAAGCCTAAGACATTTCAATCTATTTTTCTTCTGATAGTGGTAAGCAGGCAAGATGAACTTTCGAAACTATCTTTCAACCTTTTTAGTAAGAAACAGGTGCGCTCGAGGTGTAGAAATAACTGATATTTACGATCGAGAGTACAGATCGAGTGAACGTTATAAACCATTGTAATGCAAATTAACAATGCAAGAATTTGTAACATTATTAAACTGGCGAATATACCTTATCCATGAGTCGGGATCGAGTAAATCAGCAGTAACAAGTTCTAGCGGATATTTAGCTTCAGGACACAGCGCATGAAGTGGTGCGATTTTCAGATTGTTATTTGCATCTCTTACTGAACCACGAACATGATATTCTTCACTTCGAAGTAACTGATGTACCACATGGCTTGCTAAAAATCCCGAGGCTCCTGTTACCAACACACGAGGTAGCGATGACTCGGCCATTCCTGTTCAGCATAAAGTAAGTTTTGGATTGATAGTTGTCTTTACGTACGATATTACTGCTTGATGGTAGATTTATACGTCGTTGTTTTGTAACTCGCTTCTCCGCCCACTTCATTTCATGGTACAATTCCTCCTCATAAATATTCTTTTTCAACAATGAATACATTTATGCGTGGTACGACAGAGAGCACAGAAGAAATTCGACTAGACTCCAATGGAAATTTTGCACTTATTAAATTCAATCATCAATACTCTTGGTTTCTGATCACGATTAGAAAAATATCTTGGACAGGTGAGCGCACTCCCACATGTCAATGATATGAATAGTCTTGCCATGCTGTACTGTAGTCTATAAATGTAAATCGGACCAAACTAAATATAGTTGTAATTTAGGAAAGATATAACGCCAAACACAGAGATCATTTTTTTCTAAACGGACGCGACCACTCTATTCTTCCTACTATGTTTCTTTTGGTAAAATGAATATCAAAGTCAATAAACAGCGGCTCATTTTGATCTAGGATTTCAATTAAAAGCTATATACAAGGTTCTCGCATAAAAAAAACTTAAACAGCCAGAGAACCAAAAGCTAGACGGCGCGCTCAAGACATCGCATTCGCAAAGAGATATGACGCAACAAAATCATTGCATCCATCTACTTATATCATGTACTTTTACAAGCTGCACGTTGTAGATTCGTTCAGACTGTTTCCATGTAATGAAGTTATTAATCATTGAGGAGAAGATCTTTAAGCAAAGTTTTATAATTGATCTCCATGACAGCTTCCAAAGGTCCAACGCGTTCCTGAAAATATATATCAGAAACCTTCAATATAAAGAACAAATATTAGTCTATATATACTATTCTATATATGTATGTATGTATGTAAAACTTTATTTAGTGACGCTAGCCTTGTCAACATTTG
>JAODVQ020001810.1:0-22427 GCA_025400075.2 Phenganax stokvisi
GCACTACACCTCGGCGGACGGCGACGCCGTGGCGGACGGCGACGCGGCGTCGGGCCGCGACGCGTCGGCGGCGTGGGTGGACGCGCGCCACGCCGGCACGCCGCCCGCGGGCGAGATTGCGGGCCTGACCGCCGACACGCTCTACCGGGTCCGCGTGCGGGCGGTGAACGCCCGCGGCTTCACCGGCTGGGCCTTCGGCACGGGCACCCCGGAGGCGGTGGTCGCGCCCTCGGCGCCGCGGAACGTGCGGGTGACCCCCGGCGACAATCGGCTGACCCTGGCCTGGGAGGCGCCGTCGACCTGGGGCAGCCGTTCGGCGCGCGGCTACGAGGTCGACTGGCATGCCGGCGCCTCCGCTCCGGCAGAGGCCTCGGAGGACTGGCAGGCGATCAGGCCCGGCCCCGCCGACACCGCCACCAGCTACGCGTTCACCGGCACCTACGGCGACCACACGGTCGCCGCAGGCACCGGATACTGGTTGAGAATCCGGGCGGTGAGCCTGCATCCCGCCGACGACACGGACGTCGAGGCCAGCCAATGGGTCATGGTGGCGGGCACGCCGACCGTCGCATTGCCCGCCCATGACAGCCGGTCCGTCTGCAACGGCGCCAACATCGGGCGTGCACTGGCCCATGCAAACGGCGGCCTGTACTACTGCAACGGGCAGGACTGGCGGTTCGTGCCGACCGCCAACGCCCGGGGCCGGTGCACGGAGACCCTGCCGCTGTTCCGCGACGGCGTCCTTCGCTACTGCGGGTCGGGCGCCAACGACGGCGCGGCGATCGGCGGCATCCGGATGGTGGCCGCGGGAAGTGCGGCGGACAGCTGCGCCGCCGGCGATTTCGGCACCGTGCACCGGCGGAGCGCCGACAGCCGGGACAAGATCCACTATTGCAGCGGCAGCGCCTGGGTCGCGCTGACCCTGCAGGACGACCGGCCCGACTTCGCGCCCGGCTTCGGCGCCGCGACGGTCGACGACCAGCGCTACGCGGCCGGGACGGCCATCGCGCCCCTGGTGCTGCCGGAGGCCGAGGGCGGCGACGGGACGCTGAGCCATTCCCTGGCGCCGCTGCCGGCCGGGCTCGCCTTCGACCCCGCCACCCGCACGCTGTCGGGCACGCCCCAGGCGGCCGGGACGACCGCGATGACCTACACGGCGACGGACGCGGACCGCACGAGCCCCGACAGCGACACGCTCGGCTTCGAGATCTCGGTCGCGGCCGCATTGCCCGCCCATACCAGCGGGTCCGCCTGCAACGGGGCCAGCCTCGGGCGTGCACTGGCCCATGCGAACGGCGGCCTGTACTACTGCAACGGGCAGGACTGGCGGTTCGTGCCGACGGCCAACGCCCGGGGCCGGTGCACGGCGACCCTGCCGCTGTTCCGCGACGGCGTCCTTCGCTACTGCGGGCCGGGCGCCAACGCCGGCGCGCGGATCGGCGGCATCCACGCCGTCGGCTCCGGAGCGTCGACGGACACGTGCGCCGCCGGCGATTTCGGGACCGTGCACCATCGGAGCGCCGACAGCCGGGACAAGATCCACTACTGCAGCGGCAGCGCCTGGGTCGCGCTGACCCTGCAGGACGACAAACCCGACTTCGCGCCCGGCTTCGGCGCCGCGACGGTCGCCGACCAGCGCTACGCGGCCGGGACGGCCATCGCGCCCCTGGTGCTGCCGGAGGCCGAGGGCGGCGACGGGACGCTGAGCCATTCCCTGGCGCCGCTGCCGGCCGGGCTCGCCTTCGACCCCGTCACCCGCACGCTTTCGGGCACGCCCGAGGCGGGCGGGACGACCAAGCTGACCTACACGGCGACGGACGCGGACAGCACGGGCCCCGACAGCGACACGCTCGGCTTCGAGATCTCGGTCGCGGGCAAGCTGCCCGTCCGTACCGACCAGGACGTCTGCGACGGCAACGCCGTCGGGCAGGCCCGGGCCGACCCGAGCGGCCACCTGCAATTCTGCAACGGGCAGAACTGGCGGTTCGTGCCGACGGCCAACGCCCGGGGCCGGTGCACGGAGACCGTGCCGCTGTTCCGCGACGGCGTCCTTCGCTACTGCGGGCCGGGCCCCAACGACGGCGCGGCGATCGGCGGCATCGGGATGGTGGCCGCGAGCGGCAGTGCGGCGGACAGCTGCGCCGCCGGCGATTTCGGCACCGTGCACTGGCGGAGCGCCGACCGTCTCGGCAAGGTGCACTACTGCAGCGGCAGGGCCTGGGTCGCGCTGACCCTGCAGGACGGCGCGCCCGACTTCGCGCCCGGCTTCGGCGACGCGACGGTCGCCGACCAGCGCTACGTGGCCGGGACGCCCATCGAGGACCTGGTGCTGCCGGAGGCCGAGGGCGGCGACGGGGTGCTGAGCTATGCCCTGGCGCCGCTGCCGGCCGGGCTCGCCTTCAACGCCGCAACCCGCACGCTGTCGGGCACGCCCCGAGCGGGCGGGACGTCCGCGATGACCTACACGGCGACGGACGCGGACAGCACGAGCCCCGACAGCGACACGCTCGGCTTCGGGATCTCGGTCGCGGGCAACCTGCCCGACCTGGCCGGCCTGGAGGTCACGCCGGGCGAGGGCAGGCTGGTTCTCGAGTGGACGGCGCCGACGGTGACGGTGACGGGCTACGACGTGCACTACACCTCGGCGGCCGCCGGCGCCGTGGCGGACGGCGACACGGCGTCGGGCAACGACGCGTCGAAGGCGTGGGTGGACGCGGACCACGCCGGCACGCCGGCCTCGGCCGAGATTGCGGGCCTCGCCAACGGCACGACCTACCGGGTGCGGGTGCGCGCGAAGGACGTCGGCGGCAGCAGCGGCTGGCTGCACGGCACGGGCACGCCGGGGGTGGTGACGTTCGGTTTCGACAGCGCAACCTGGCGCACCCGGGAGGCCGTTGGCGGGCTCGCCCTGGTCGTGACCGCCAGCCGGGCGGTCGCGGCGGACACGACGATCACGATCGCCGCGGCCGACGGCACGTCGACGCCCTCGGACCCGGGCGCGACGCGCGGGAGCGACTATGGCGGCAACGCGACGTTCGAGGTGACGATGACGTCGGGGTCGGACAGTGCCGGATTCGTGCTGGCAATCCTCGACGACACGGACGTGGAGCGGGACGAGAAATTCACGCTGACGATCACGGCCGTCTCCGCGGGGGTCGTGGGCAGTCCGGCTTCGGCGGTGGTCACCATCGAGGACGACGACATCGCGCCGCCCTCGGACCTGACGGCCACTCCGGGCGACACGAAGCTGGACCTCGGGTGGACGGCGCCGCCGGTGACGGTGACGGGCTACGACGTGCACTACACCTCGGCGGCCACCGGCGCCGTGGCGGACGACGCCGCGGCGTCGGGCAGCGACGCGTCGAAGGCGTGGGTGGACGCGGACCACGACGGCACGACGGCCTCGGCCGAGATCACGGGCCTCGCCAACGGCACGCCCTACCGGGTGCGGGTGCGCGCGAAGGACGCCAACGGCAGCAGTGCCTGGGTGCACGGCACGGGCACGCCGACGGTGACGTTCGGTTTCGCCAGCGCAACCCATGACGTAAAGGAGAATGCCGGTTCTCTGGACCTGGCCGTGACCGCCAGCCGGGCGGTCGCGGCGGACACGACGATCACGGTCGCCGCGTCCGACGGCACGTCGACGCCCTCGGACCCGGGCGCGGCGCGCGGGAGCGACTACGGCGGCGGCGCCACCTTCGAGGTGACGATGACGTCGGGGTCGGACCGCGTCGCGTTCACGCAGGAGATCCTCGACGACACGGACGTGGAGCAGGACGAGAAGTTCACGCTGACGATCACGGGCGTCTCCGCGGGGGCCGCGGGCAGTCCGGCCGCGGCGGTGGTCACGATCGAGGACGACGACATCGCGCCGCCCTCGGGCCTGACGGCGACTCCGGGCGACGGCAGGCTGTTCCTCAAGTGGACGGCGCCGCCCGGATCGGACCACGACGGCTACCAGGTCCGGCACAAGGCCGCGACCGCGTCCGACCAGGCGGCGACCGGGAGCGATCCGGCCACCGGCTGGGTGCTGGCCAGGCGCGCGTCGAACACGGCGACGGCGTACACGGTCCCGGGACTGGCGAACGCGACGGCCTACGACGTGGAGGTGCGGGCCGAGCACGGCGACGGCAAGACAAGCGCGTGGATTTCGGCCCGGGGCACGCCGGCCGCCGAAGTGCCCCCCATTGCCACAGGCCAGCGCGACTGCACGAGCGCGAACATCGGGCACACCGCGGTCGCCCGAAACGGCCACCTGCTCTTTTGCGACGGGCAGAACTGGAAGTACGTGGTCACCGCCAACGCCCGGGACCTGTGCACGGAGACCGTGCCGCTGTTCCGCGACGGCGTCCTTCGCTACTGCGGGTCGGGCCCCAACGCCGGCGCGACGATCGACGGCATCGGGACGGTGGCCGCGAAGGGCAGTGCGGCGGACCGCTGCGCCGCCGGCGATTTCGGCACCGTGCACTGGCGGAGCGCCGACCTCTCCGAGAAGATCCACTACTGCAGCGGCAGCGCCTGGGTCGCGCTGACCCTCCTGAACGGCCAGCCCGACTTCGCGCTGAGCTTCGGCGACGCGACGGTCGCCGACCAGCGCTATGCGGCCGGGACGGCCATCGCGCCCCTGGTGCTGCCGGAGGCCGAGGGCGGCGACGGGACGCTGAGCTATGCCCTGGCGCCGCTGCCGGCCGGGCTCGCCTTCGAGGCCGCCACCCGGACGCTGTCGGGCACACCCCGGGCGGCCGGGACGACCACGCTGACCTACACGGCGACGGACGCGGACCGCACGAGCCCCGACAGCGACACGCTCGGCTTCGCGATCACGGTCGCGGCCGCAGTGCCCGCCGATACCGGCCGGGCCGCCTGCAACGGGGCCAACCTCGGGCGTGCACTGGCCCATGCAAACGGCGGCCTGCAGTACTGCAACGGGCAGAACTGGCGGTACGTGCCGACGGCCAACGCCCGGGGCCGGTGCACGGAGACCCTGCCGCTGTTCCGCGACGGCGTCCTTCGCTACTGCGGGTCGGGCGCCAACGCCGGCGTGGCGATCGACGGCATCCGGACGGTGGGCGGGGGACGTGCGGGGGACCGCTGCGCCGCCGGCGATTTCGGCAAGGTGCACTGGCGGATCGCCGACTTTCTCGGCAAGGTGCACTACTGCAACGGCAGCGCGTGGGTCACGCTGACCCTCCAGGACGACCGGCCCGACTTCGCGCCCGGCTTCGGCGACGCGACGGTCGCCGATCAGAGCTATGCGGTCGGGACGGCCATCGAGGACCTGGTGCTGCCGGAGGCCGAGGGCGGCGACGGGCCGCTGAGCCATTCCCTGGCGCCGCTGCCGGCCGGGCTCGCCTTCGACCCCGCCACCCGCACGCTGTCGGGCACCCCCCGGGCGGGCGGGACGACCGCGATGACCTACACGGCGACGGACGCGGACCCCACGGGCCCCGACAGCGACACGCTCGGCTTCGCGATCGCGGTCGACGGCAAGCTGCCCGACCTTGCCGGCCTGGAGGTCACGCCGGGCGCGGGCAGGCTGGACCTCGAGTGGACGGCGCCGCCGGTGACGGTGACGGGCTACGACGTGCACTACACCTCGGCGGCCACCGGCGCCGTGGCGGACGGCGCCGAGGCGTCGGGCAACGACGCGGCGGCGGCGTGGGTGGACGCGGACCACGCCGGCCGGACGGCCTCGGCCGGGATCACGGGCCTCGCCGGCGGCACGCCCTACCGGGTGCGGGTGCGGGCGAATGACGCCGACGGCAGCAGCGACTGGCTGCACGGCACGGGCACGCCGACACTGCCCCGGCCGGAGCCGTCCCGGCCGGAGGTCGCCCTGACCGCCCTGTCGGTGTCCGTGGGCGGGAACACCTACCCGCTGACACCGTCCTACGATCCGGCCACGACCCGGTACGAGGTCGACCTGCCGCAGGGTTCGGAAAGCGGCATCAGGGTGGGTGTCACCTGGAACCACGAGACCGCAGACATTACGGGGGGGTGGTCCCGCATCAGCGGCACCGTTCTCGTGCAGAACAACATGTTGACCGTCAAACCGGGTGACCCGCTTCCGGCCTCCGGTTCGTACGTGTCGACCGGTGATCCCTGGAGCGCCCAGAGACCGGTTTTCAACATCCGGATTTCCTGCGCCGGGTGCTTTGCGGCTTCGGCGAACACGAAGGATTACCTCGTCCTGGTCCGCTTGTCGCTTCCCGCGCTTCCCGCCGCGCCCACGGACCTGGAGGTCGCGCCGGGGGGCGAAACGAAGCTGGACCTCACGTGGACGGCGCCGCCGGGGACGGTGACGGGCTACGACGTGCACTACACCTCGGCGGCCCGCAGCGCGGTGGCGGACGCCGCCGCGGCGTCGGGCACCGGCGCGTCGACGGCGTGGGTGGATGCGGGCCACGACGGCACGACGGCCTCGGCCGGGATCACGGGCCTCGCCGAAGGCACGCCCTACCGGGTGCGGGTGCGCGCGAAGAACGCCGGCGGCAGCAGCGACTGGCTGCACGGCACGGGCACCCCGACGGTGACGTTCGGTTTCGATTTCGAAAATTATCTTGTAAACGAGAATCTCGGTTCGTACGTCGTAGCCGTGGAAGCCAGCAGAAGGGTCACGGCGGACACGACGATCACGATCGCCGCGACCGACGGCACGTCGAACCCCTCGGACCCGGGCGCGACGCGCGGGAGCGACTACGTCGGCAACGCGACGTTCGAGGTGACGATGCAGCAGGGGTACGACCGGGCCGAATTCTTGCACAGAATCCTCGACGACTTCGACAACGAGCCGGACGAGAAGTTCACGCTGACGATCACGGGCGCCTCCGCAGGGGCCGTGGGCAGTCCGGCTTCGGTGGTGGTCACGATCAAGGACGACGACATCGCGCCGCCCTCGGGCCTGACGGCGACTCCGGGCGACGGCAAGCTGTTCCTCGAGTGGACCGCGCCGCCCGGGTCGGACTACGGTGGCGAAGGCGGCCATGAAGTCCGGTACAAGGCCACGACCACGCCCGATCAGTGGGCGACCGGGAGCGATCCGGCCACCGGCTGGGTACTGATCGAGCGCGTCCTCAACCAGGCGACGACGTACACGATCGAGGGCCTGGAGAACGGGACGGCCTACGACGTGCAGGTGCGGCTCAAGCACGAGGCGGTGAGTTATTACAGCGCGTGGATTTCGGCCCGGGGCACGCCGACCGTCAAGCTGCCCGCCCATACCGGCGGGTCCGTCTGCAACAGCGCCAACCTCGGGCGTGCATCGGCCCATGCAAACGGCGGCCTGATCTACTGCGACGGGCGGAACTGGGCGTACGTGGTCACCGCCAACGCCCGGGGCCGGTGCACGGAGACCCTGCCGCTGTTCACCGAGCGCACCCTTCGCTACTGCGGGTCGGGCCCGAACGCCGGCGCGGCGATCGGCGGCATCCACGCCGTCGGCTCCGGAGCGTCGACGGACCGCTGCGCCGCCGGCGATTTCGGGGCCATGCACTATCGGGCCGCCGACCGTCACGAAAGGGTGCACTACTGCAACGGCAGCGCGTGGGTCGCGCTGATTCTCCAGGGGGTCAAACCCGACTTCGCGCCCGGCTTCGGCGACGCGACGGTCGCCGACCAGCGCTACGTGGCCGGGACGGCCATCGAGGACCTGGTGCTGCCGGAGGCCGAGGGCGGCGACGGGACGCTGAGCCATTCCCTGGCGCCGCTGCCCGCCGGGCTCGCCTTCGACCCCGTCACGCGCACGCTGTCGGGCACGCCCCGGGCGGGCGGGACGACCGCGATGACCTACACGGCGACGGACGCGGACCCTTCGAGCCCCGACAGCGACACGCTCGGCTTCGAGATCTCGGTCGGGGTCGGACTGCCCGTCCGTACCGGCCGGGACGTCTGCAACGGCGTCAACATCGGGCGTGCACTGGCCCATGCAAACGGCGGCCTGCAGTACTGCAACGGGCGGAACTGGCGGTACGTGGTCACCGCCAACGCCCGGGGCCGGTGCACGGAGACCCTGCCGCTGTTCCGCGACCGCGTCCTTCGCTACTGCGGGCCGGACGCCAACGACGGCGCGACGATCGACGGCATCGGGATGGTGGCCGCGGGCGGCAGTGCGGCGGACCGCTGCGCCGCCGGCGATTTCGGCACCGTGCACTGGCGGAGCGCCGACAGCCGGGACAAGATCCACTATTGCAGCGGCAGCGCCTGGGTCGCGCTGACCCTCCAGGACGGCCGGCCCGACTTCGCGCCCGGCTTCGGCGACGCGGCGGTCGCCGACCAGGGCTACGTGGCCGGGACGGCCATCGAGCCCCTGGTGCTGCCGGAGGCCGAGGGCGGGGACGGGACGCTGACCCATTCCCTGGCGCCGCTGCCGGCCGGGCTCGCCTTCGAGGCCGCCACCCGCACGCTGTGGGGCACGCCCGAGACGGTCGGGACGACCGCGATGACCTACACGGCGACGGACGCCGACCCCTCGAGCCCCGACAGCGACACGCTCGGCTTCGCGATCGGGGTTGCGGGCATGCTGTCCGACCTTGCCGGCCTGGAGGTCACGCCGGGCGCGGGCAAGCTGGACCTCGAGTGGACGGCGCCGTCGGGGACGGTGACGGGCTACGACGTGCACTACACCTCGGCGGCCCCCGGCAAGGTGGCGAACCACGAGGCGGCGTCGGGCAGCTACGCGTCGGTGGCGTGGGTGGACGCGGGCCACGCCGGCCGGGCGGCCTCGGCCAAGATCACGGGCCTCGCCAACGGCACGCCCTACCGGGTGCGCGTGCGCGCGAAGGACGCCGGCGGCAGCGGCGACTGGGTGTTCGGCGCGGGCACGCCGGCGCTCCTGGTTCCGGACACGCCGGACCGTCCGACGGCCAGGGCCGGCGTCACCGTGCTGGAGGTGTCGTGGACCGCGCCCGACGACCGCGGCTCGCCGATCTCCGCCTACCATGTGCGCTACTTTCCGGACGGGGGGCAAATCATGGACTGGCGCACGGACCTGACGGGGACGACGACCACGATCACCGGGTTGCAGCCCGGCACCTTGTACGGGGTGGAGGTGCGGGCCCGGAACGCCGCCGGCTGGAGCGAATGGTCGGAAACCGTTTTGGGCGCCGTCACGCTGACCACCGCCTGGTCGGCGAAGCTGGCGGTGAAGGCGCTGGGGTCGGGCGGGTTCGGCTGCGACAATGACGTGGCCGGAGCGGCGTGCAGTTCGAGTTCGGTCCTGACGGACAACGGCTTCCGGGCCGGCGGCGAGGAGATCTCGATCCGGTTCATCAGGGACACGGCCACCAGCATCCGGGACCTGTTCCGGCTCGGATTCTCTTCCTCCAACGATGCGCTCAAGGCGCTGAAGTTCTGCGTGGGCTCGGCCGCGTACGCCCTGTCGGGCCTGACGAGCAGCCATGAGACTTCCGTATCCGCCCCCGGCGTCGACTGGTCCGCGGGCGCCACGGCCGACCTCGGCATCGGGGCTTCCTGCCCGGCGGGCTCGCCCCCGGGCATCCCCACTGGCCGGCCGGCCGGCCTGAACGTCGCGGCGGGCGATGCGGAGCTGGACCTGACGTGGAGGGCGCCGTCGGGGACGGTGGCAGGCTACGACGTGCACTACACCTCGGCCGCCCGCGGCAACGTGGCGGACGGCGCCGCGGCGTCGGGCACCGACGCGTCGACTGCGTGGGTGGACGCGCGCCACGGCGGCAGGACAACCCGGGCCACGCTGTCGGGCCTGGCCAACGGCACGGCCTACCGGGTGCGGGTGCGTGCCGTGAACACCGCCGGCGCCGGCCCCTGGGCGTTCGGCACGGGCACGCCGCAGGTCCCTCTCGCCGCGCCGTCGGGGCTCGCCGTGTACCCGCTCGACATGTCGCTGCGCCTCACGTGGACGGCGCCGTCGGGGACGGTGGCAGGCTACGACGTGCACTACACGTCCTCGACGACGGTGGACGGCGACGCGGCGCCGGGTTCGGACGTGGCGGCCGGGTGGGTGGATGCGGGCCAAAGCAGGTCGGCCCCGACCACGCAGTTCATCAGCGGCCTCGCCAACGGCGCGCCCTACCGGGTGCGGGTGCGGGCGAAGAACGCCGCCGGCGCCAGCGCCTGGGCGTTCGCCGCGGGCACGCCGAACGCGACCAGCACCGTCTGGCTGGAGACGCTGACGGCGAAGGCGTTGGGGTCGGGGCAGTTCGGCTGCGCCAACGCCGTCGCCGGGGCGGCGTGCAGTTCGACTTCGGTCCTGACCGGCGACGACTTCCGGGCCGGCGGCGACGACATCTCGATCGTGCACATTCGGGACACGGGGACCGGCAACCAGGGCAAGTTGTCGCTCGGATTCTCGACTTCCAACGATGCGCTCAAGGCGCTGAACTTCTGCGTGGGCTCGACCGCGTACGCCCTGTCGGGCGTGACGGACAGCCATGCGGTTTCCGTATCCGCCCCCGCCCTCGCCTGGTCCGCGGGCGCCACGGCCGTCCTCAGCATCGGGTACTCCTGCCCGTCGGGTCCGGCCTCCGCCCCCGGCGCACCGGCCGACCTGAACGTCGCGGCGGGCACCGGGAAGCTGGATCTCGCGTGGAAGGCGCCGCCGCTGGCGGCGGTGACGGGCTACGACGTGCACTACACCTCGGCGGCCCCCGGCGCCGTGGCGGACGGCGCCGCGGCGTCGGGCGACGACGCGTCGAGGGCGTGGGTGGACGCGGGCCACGACGGGACGACGGCCTCGGCCGGGATCACGGGCCTCGCCGTCGGCACGACCTACCGGGTGCGGGTGCGCGCGCGGAACGCCGTCGGCAGCGGCGACTGGCTGCACGGCACGGGCACGCCGACGGTGACGTTCGGTTTCGCCAGCGCAACCTATCAGGTAAGGGAGAATGCCGGACCGCTGGACCTGGCCGTGACCGCCAGCGGGGCGGTCGCGGCGGACACGACGATCGCGATCGCCGCGGCCGACGGCACGTCGACGTCCTCGGACCCGGTCGCGACGCGCGGGAGCGACTACGGCGGCTACGCCGCCTTCGAGGTGACGATGACGGCGGGGTCGGACCGCGTCGCGTTCACGCAGGAGATCATCGACGACATCGTCGGGGGGGAGGGGGACGAGACGTTCACGCTGACGATCACGGCCGTCTCCGAAGGGGTCGTGGGCAGTCCGGCTTCGGCGGTGGTCACCATCGAGGACGACGACATCGAAGTGCCCTTCCTTGGCAGGCAGGAGACGTGCGACGGCAGCGTCGTCGGGCTTGCCCGGACCGATTTCTCCCAGCACCTGATCTTGTGCGACGGGGTGGCCTGGCGGTTCCTGCCGACGGCCAACGCCCGGGCCCTGTGCACGGAGACCCTGCCGCTGTTCCGCGACGGCGTCCTTCGCTACTGCGGGTCGGGCGCCAACGCCGGCGCGAGGATCGACGGCATCCACGCCGTCGGCGCCGGAGCGTCGACGGACACGTGCGCCGCCGGCAATTTCGGGGCCATGCACTTGCGGGCCGACGACTTCCGGGACAAGGTGTACTACTGCAGCGGCAGCGCCTGGGTCGCGCTGACCTACTCGGACCTCCGGCCCGACTTCGCGCCGAGCTTCGGCGACGCGACGGTCGCCGACCAGGACTACGCGACCGGGACGGCCATCGTGCCCCTGGTGCTGCCGGAGGCCGAGGGCGGCAGCGGGAGGCTGCGCTATTCCCTGGCGCCGCTGCCGGCCGGGCTCGCCTTCAACCCCCGCACCCGGACGCTGTCGGGCACGCCCCGGGCGGGCGGGACGACCGCGATGACCTACACGGCGACGGACGCGGACCGCACGAGCCCCGACAGCGACACGCTCGGCTTCGCGATCACGGTCGCGGTCGGAGTGCCCGCCGATACCGGCCGGGCCGCCTGCAACGGGGCCAGCCTCGGGCGCGCGCTGGCCCATGCAAACGGCGGCCTGCGTTACTGCAACGGGCAGAACTGGCGGTACGTGCCCACGGCCAACGCCCGGGGGCGGTGCACGGAGACCCTGCCGCTGTTCCGCGACCGCGTCCTTCGCTACTGCGGGTCGGGCGCCAACGACGGCGCGACGATCGACGGCATCGCGATGGTGGGCCGGGGCAGTGCGGCGGACAGCTGCGCCGCCGGCAATTTCGGCGCCGTGCACTGGCGGAACGCCGACTTTCTCGGCAAGGTGCACTACTGCGACGGCAGCGCGTGGGTCGCGCTGACCCTGCAGGACGGCAAACCCGACTTCGCGCCCGGCTTCGGCGACGCGACGGTCGCCGATCAGAGCTATGCGGTCGGGACGGCCATCGAGGACCTGGTGCTGCCGGAGGCCGAGGGCGGCGACGGGCCGCTGAGCCATTCCCTGGCGCCGCTGCCGGCCGGGCTCGCCTTCGACCCCGCCACCCGCACGCTGTCGGGCACGCCCGAGGCGGGCGGGACGACCGCGATGACCTACACGGCGACGGACGCGGATCCCTCGAGCCCCGACAGCGACACGCTCGGCTTCGCGATCGCGATCGAGGGCAAGCTGCCCGACCTGGCCGGCCTGGAGGTCACGCCGGGCGCGGGCAGGCTGGACCTCGCGTGGACGGCGCCGACGGTGACGGTGACGGGCTACGACGTGCACTACACCTCGGCCGCCCGCAGCGACGTGGCGGACGGCGCCGCGGCGTCGGGCAACGACGCGTCGACGGCGTGGGTGGACGCGGGCCACGACGGCACGACGGCCTCGGCCGAGATCACGGGCCTGACCCGGCGCACGGCCTACCGGGTGCGGGTGCGCGCGAAGGACGCCGGCGGCAGCAGCGACTGGGTGTTCGGCACGGGCACGCCGATACTGCCCCATCCGGATGCCGCCCTGACCGCCCTGTCGGTGTCCGTGGGCGACAACACCTACCCGCTGACGCCGCCCTACGATCCGGCCACGACCCGGTACACGGTCGACCTGCCGCAGGGTTCGGCAAGCGGCATCAGGGTGGGTGTCACCTGGAACCACGAGACCGCGGGCATTGCGGGGGGGTGGTCCGGCGCCGCCGGCACCGCTGCCGCGCAGCAGAACGACATGTTGACCGTCACCTCGGGTGACGCGCTTCCGGCCTCCGGTTCGTACGTGACGACCGGTGATCCCTGGACGGCCCGGAGTCCGTTTTTCAACATCCGGATTTCGTGCTCCGGGTGCTTTGCGGGTTCGGCGAACACGAAGGATTACAGCATCCGGGTCCGCTTGTCGCTTGCCGCGCTTCCCGCCGCGCCCACGGACCCGGTGATCACGCCGGGCGACACGAAGCTGGGCTTCGGGTGGACGGCGCCGGCGGGGACGGTGACGGGCTACGACGTGCACTACACCTCGGCGGACGGCGACGCCGTGGCGGACGGCGACGCGGCGTCGGGCAGCGACGCGTCGGCGGCGTGGGTGGACGCGGGCCACGACGGCACGACGGCCTCGGCCGAGATCACGGGCCTCGCCAACGGCACGACCTACCGGGTGCGGGTGCGCGCGAAGGACGCCGGCGGCAGCGGCGACTGGCTGCACGGCACGGGCACCCCGAAGGGGGTGGTCACGCCCTCGGCGCCGCGGAACGTGGCGGCGACCCCAGGCGAGGAACGGCTGACCCTGACCTGGGAGGCGCCGTCGACCTGGGGCATCCGCACGAAGCGCCGCTACGAGATCGACTGGCATGCCGGCGCCTCCGCTCCGGCAGAAGCCTCCGAGGACTGGCTGGCGATCCGGCCCCGCATCGACAAGACCGCCACCAGCTACACGTTCAAGGGCGCCTACGGCGACCACACGGTCGCCGCAGGCACCGGATACTGGTTGAGAATCCGGGCGGTGACCGTGCATGACACCGACGACAGGGACGTCGCGGCCAGCCAATGGGTCGTGGTGGGGGGCACGCCGGCGGTGGAGTTCGAATTCGAGAGCGCAACCCATGACGTCAAGGAGAATGCCGGTTCGGTCGAACTGGCCGTGACCGCCAGTTCGGCGGTCGCGGCGGACACGACGATCACGATCGCCGCGGCCGACGGCACGTCGAACCCCTCGGCCCCGCGCGCGACGCGCGGGAGCGACTACGGCGGCAACGCGACGTTCGAGGTGACGATGACGTCGGGGACGGACCGCGTCGCGTTCACGCGGGAGATCCTCGACGACATGGTCGCGGAGCGGGTCGATGGAAGTCGTTTGGAGTATTTCACGCTGACGATCACGGGCGTCTCCGCGGGGATCGTGGGCAGTCCGGCCGCGGCGGTGGTCAGGATCGAGGACGACGACATCGCGCCGCCCCCGGACCTGACGGCGACTCCGGGCGACGGCAGGCTGTACCTCAAGTGGACGCTTCCGGACAATGTGGTGGCAAGCTACAACGACGTGCACTACACCTCGGCGGCCCGCAGCGCCGTGGCGGACGGCGACGCGGCGTCGGGCAACGACGCGTCGGCGGCGTGGGTGGATGCGGGCCACGCCGGCACGACGACCTCGGCCGAGATCACGGGCCTCGCCAACGGCACGCCCTACCGGGTGCGGGTGCGCCTCAAGGCGTCCGGCCGCGTCAGCACCTGGCTGCACGGCACGGGCACGCCGAGCGCCAGGCTGCCCGTCCTTGTCCAACCCAGCGACTGCGACTCCTTCTTCCCCCGCGCCGTGGCCCATGCGAACGGCGGCCTGTATTTCTGCAGTTCTCGGATTGAGGGGCGATACGTGGTCACCGCCAACGCCCGGGACCATTGCACGGAGACCGTGCCGCTGTTCCGCGACCGCACCCTTCGCTACTGCGGGTCGGGCGCCAACGCCGGCGCGGTGATCCACGGCACCAACAACGTCAACTTGAGGGGAGCGTCGTCGGACCCGTGCGCCGCCGGCGAATTCGGCGACATGCACTGGCGGATTAGCGACCGCACGCTGCGCTACTGCAGCGGCAGCGCCTGGATCAGGCTGACTCTCCAGGCGGGCAAACCCGACTTCGCGCCCGGCTTCGACGGCGCGACGGTCGCCGACCAGCGCCATGCGGCCGGGACGGCCATCGACCCCCTGGTGCTGCCGGAGGCCGTGGGCGGCGACGGGCCGCTGACCCATTCCCTGGCGCCGCTGCCGGCCGGGCTCGCCTTCGACCCCGTCACCCGCACGCTGTCGGGCACGCCCGAGACGGTCGGGACGACCACGCTGACCTACACGGCGACGGACGCGGACAGCACGAGCCCCGACAGCGACACGCTCGACTTCGGGATCTCGGTCGTGGACACGGTGCCCGTCCTTGCCGGCATGCCCCCCTGCAACAGCGCGACCGCCGGGTTCACCGTGGCCGACCCGGGCGGCCACCTGCAGCTCTGCAACGGGCAGAACTGGAAATACGTGGTCACCGCCAACGCCCGGGGCCGGTGCACGGAGACCGTGCCGCTGTTCCGCGACGGCGCGCTTCGCTACTGCGGGTCGGGCGCCAACGCCGGCGCGGCGATCGGCGGCGTCCTGCGGGTGGCCGCGGGCGGCAGCGCGTCGGACCGCTGCGCCGCCGGCGATTTCGGGGCCATGCACTATCGGGCCGCCGACCGGAACGACAAGGCGTACTACTGCAGCGGCAGCGCCTGGGTCGCGCTGGCCCTCCAGGACGGCGCGCCCGACTTCGCGCCCGGCTTCGGCGCCGCGACGGTCGCCGACCAGCACCATGCGATCGGGAAGGCCATCGATGACCTGGTGCTGCCGGAGGCCGAGGGCGGCGACGGGGTGCTGAGCTATGCCCTGGCGCCGCTGCCGGCCGGGCTCGCCTTCGACCCCGTCACCCGCACGCTGTCGGGCACGCCCCAGGCGGCCGGGACGACCGCGATGACCTACACGGCGACCGACGCGGACAGCACGGGCCCCGACAGCGACACGCTCGGCTTCGAGATCAAGGTCGCGGGCAAGGTGCCCGACCTCGTCATCGCCCGATGCGGCCGTCCCGCCGGCGCGGGGCGGGGGCTCTCCGCGAACCACCCAAGCAACCAGATCCTGTATTACTGCAATGGACTGGTCTGGAGACCCGTGCACACCAACAACGCCCCGGGGCGGTGCACGGAGACCGTGCCGCTGTACCGCGGCGGCATCCTTCGCTACTGCGGGCCGGGCGCCAACGACGGCGCGGCGATCGGCGGCGCCCTGACGCAAGCCGCGAGCGGCAGTGCGGCGGACCGCTGCGCCGCCGACGACTTCGGCACCATGCACTGGCGGAGCGGCGACCGGAACACCAAGGTGTACTACTGCAACGGCAGCGCGTGGGTCGCGCTGTCTCTCCTGCACCGCTTCCCCGACTTCGCGCCCGGCTTCGGCGACGCGACGGTCGACGACCAGGACTACGTGGCCGGGACGCCCATCGAGGACCTGGTGCTGCCGGAGGCCGAGGGCGGCGACGGGACGCTGAGCCATTCCCTGGCGCCGCTGCCGGCCGGGCTCGCCTTCGACCCCGCCACCCGCACGCTGTCGGGCACGCCCGAGGCGGGCGGGACGACCGCGATGACCTACACGGCGACCGACGCGGACGGAGACAGCGACACGCTCGGCTTCGCGATCGGGGTCGCGGGCAAGCTGCCCGACCTGGCCGGCCTGGAGGTCACGCCGGGCGACACGAAGCTGGACCTCGCGTGGACGCCGCCGCCGGTGACGGTGACGGGCTACGACGTGCACTACACCTCGGCGGCCGCCGGCGCCGTGGCGGACGGCGCTGCGGCGTCGGGCAACGACGCGTCGGCGGCGTGGGTGGACGCGGGCCACAGCGGCAGGGCGGCCTCGGCCGGGATCACGGGCCTCGCCAACGACACGACCTACCGGGTGCGGGTGCGCGCGAAGGACGCGGACAGCAGCAGCGACTGGCTGCACGGCACGGGCACGCCGGGGGTGACGTTCGGTTTCGCCAGCGCAACCTGGCGCACCCGGGAGACCGTTGGCGGGTTGATCATGAACGTGACCGCCAGCCGGGCGGTCGCGGCGGACACGACGATCACGATCGCCGCGGCCGACGGCACGTCGACGCCCTCGGACCCGGGCGCGGCGCGCGGGAGCGACTACGGCGGCGACGCCACCTTCGAGGTGACGATGTCGTCGGGGTCGGACAGGGCCAGATTCGTGCTGGCAATCCTCGACGACACGGACGTGGAGCGGGACGAGAGGTTCACCCTGACGATCACGGGCGTCTCCGAAGGGGTCGTGGGCAGTCCGGCTTCGGCGGTGGTCACCATCGAGGACGACGACATCGCGCCGCCCTCGGACCTGACGGCGACTCCGGGCGACGGCAGGCTGGTCCTGTCGTGGACGGCGCCGCCCGGATCGGACCACGACGGCTACCAGGTCCGGCACAAGGCCGCGACCGCGTCCGACCGGTCGGCGACCGGGAGCGATCCGGCCACCGGCTGGGTACTGACCAGGCGCGCGTCGAACACGGCGACGACGTACACGGTCCCGGGATTGACGAACGCGACGGCCTACGACGTGGCGGTGCGGGCCGAGCACGGCAACGGCAAGAGAAGCGCGTGGGTTTCGGCCCGGGGAACACCGGCCGACACGGTGCCCGTCCTTTCCGGCCTGCCCGTCTGCAGGGCCGCGACCGTCGCGCTTGCCGCGGCCGACCCGAGCGGCCACCTGCAACTCTGCACCGGAGCGAACTGGAAGTACGTGGTCACCGCCAACGCCCGGGACCTGTGCACGGAGACCGTGCCGCTGTTCCGCGACGGCGCGCTTCGCTACTGCGGGTCGGGCGCCAACGCCGGCGCGGAGATCGACGGCATCCGGATGGTGGCCGCGGGCGGCAGTGCGTCGGACCGCTGCGCCGCCGGCGATTTCGGGGCCATGCACCTTCGGGACGCCGACCGGAACGACAAGGCGTACTACTGCAGCGGCAGCGCGTGGGTCGCGCTGACTCTCCAGGACGGCCGGCCCGACTTCGCGCCCGGCTTCGGCGCCGCGACGGTCGCCGACCAGCGCTACGTGGCCGGGGCGGCCATCTACCCCCTGGTGCTGCCGGAGGCCGAGGGCGGCGACGGGACGCTGAGCTATGCCCTGGCGCCGCTGCCGGCCGGGCTCGCCTTCGAGGCCGCCACCCGCACGCTGTCGGGCACGCCCGAGGCGCGCGGGACGACCACGCTGACCTACACGGCGACGGACGCGGACCGCTCGAGCCCCGACAGCGACACGCTCGGCTTCGAGATCTCGGTCACGGCCAAGCTGCCCGCCCGTACCAGCCAGCACGCCTGCAGGCAGATTAACCGCGGAGTCGCCGTGGCCCATGCAAACGGCGGCTTGCATTACTGCAATGGACATGACTGGCGGTACGTGGTCACCGCCAACGCCCGGGACCATTGCACGGAGACCGTGCCGCTGTTCCGCGACGGCGCGCTTCGCTACTGCGGGCCGGGCCCCAACGCCGGCGCGGCGATCGACGGCATCCTCGGCGACAACCAACTCGGCCGCATCCGCTTCGGAACGGCGGCGAAGACCTGCGCCGACGCCAACTTCGGGGACATGCACTATCGTGGTAACGACTACAGGGACAAGGTGTACTACTGCAGCGGCAGCGCGTGGGTCGCGCTGACCCTCCAGGACGGCAAACCCGACTTCGCGCCCGGCTTCGGCGACGCGACGGTCGCCGACCAGAGCTACGTGGCCGGGATGGCCATCGAGCCCCTGGTGCTGCCGGAGGCCGAGGGCGGCGACGGGACGCTGAGCCATTCCCTGGCGCCGCTGCCGGCCGGGCTCGCCTTCAACGCCGGCACGCGCACGCTGTCGGGCACGCCCCGAGCGGGCGGGACGTCCGCGATGACCTACACGGCGACGGACGCGGACAGCATGAGCCCCGACAGCGACACGCTCGGCTTCGCGATCGCGATCGATGGCAAGCTGCCTGACCTTGCCGGCCTGGAGGTCACGCCGGGCGAGGGCAGGCTGGTCCTCGAGTGGACGGCGCCGACGGTGACGGTGACGGGCTACGACGTGCACTACACCTCGGCGGCCACCGGCGCCGTGGCGGACGACGCCGCGGCGTCGGGCAGCGACGCGTCGAAGGCGTGGGTGGACGCGGACCACGACGGCACGACGGCCTCGGCCGAGATCACGGGCCTCGCCAACGGCACGCCCTACCGGGTGCGGGTGCGCGCGAAGGACGCCAACGGCAGCAGCGACTGGCTGCACGGCACGGGCACGCCGACGCTGACGTTCGGTTTCGGCAGCGCAACCTATGACATAAGGGAGAATGCCGGTTCATTTGCCCTGGTCGTGACCGCCAGCCGGGCGGTCGCGGCGGACACGACGATCACGATCGCCGCGGCCGACGGCACGTCGACGCCCTCGGACCCGGGCGCGACGCGCGGGAGCGACTATGGCGGCAACGCGACGTTCGAGGTGACGATGACGTCGGGGTCGGACAGTGCCGGATTCGTGCTGGCAATCCTCGACGACACGGACGTGGAGCGGGACGAGAAATTCACGCTGACGATCACGGCCGTCTCCGCGGGGGTCGTGGGCAGTCCGGCTTCGGCGGTGGTCACCATCGAGGACAACGACATCGCGCCGCCCTCGGGCCTGACGGCGACTCCGGGCAACGGCAGGCTGGACCTCGAGTGGACGGCGCCGCCCGGGTCGGACCACGACGGCTACCAGGTCCGGCACAAGGCCGCGACCGCGCCCGACCGGGCGGCGACCGGGAGCGATCCGGCCACCGGCTGGGTACTGACCAGGCGCGCGTCGAACACGGCGACGACGTACACGGTCCCGGGACTGACGAACGGGACGGCCTATGACGTGGAGGTGCGGGCCGAGCACAGCGACGGCGAGAGAAGCGCGTGGGTTTCGGCCCAGGGCACGCCGACCGGCAAAGTGCCCGCCGTTTCCGACCTGCCCGACTGCACAGGCACAAGCGTCGGGCTTGCAGTGGCCCATGAAATCATCGGCGGCCTGTTGTTTTACTGCAACGGGCAGAACTGGCGGTACGTGCCGACGGCCAACGCCCGGGGCCGGTGCACGGAGACCCTGCCGCTGTTCCGCGACCGCACCCTTCGCTACTGCGGGTCGGGCACCAACGACGGCGCGAGGATCGACGGCATCCACGCCGTCGGCTCCGGAGCGTCGACGGACCGCTGCGCCGCCGGCGATTTCGGCACCGTGCACTGGCGGCACGCCGACCGTCTCGAAAAGGTGCACTACTGCAACGGCAGCGCCTGGGTCGCGCTGACTCTCCAGGTCTCCCGGCCCGACTACGCGCCGAGCTTCGGCGGCGCGACGGTCGCCGACCAGCGCTACGTGGCCGGGAAGGCCATCGAGGACCTGGTGCTGCCGGAGGCCGAGGGCGGCGACGGGACGCTGAGCTATGCCCTGGCGCCGCTGCCGGCCGGGCTCGCCTTCGACCCCGTCACCCGCACGCTGTCGGGCACGCCCGAGGCGGCCGGGACGACCGCGATGACCTACACGGCGACGGACACGGACTTCGCGAGCTCCGACAGCGACACGCTCGGCTTCAAGATCTCGGTCGCGGGCGAGGTGCCCGTCCGTACCGGCCAGGACGTCTGCGACGGCACCGCCGTCGGGCATGCCCGGGCCGACCCGAGCGGTTACCTCAACTACTGCAACGGCCTGAGCTGGAAATTCGTGCCCACCGCCAACGCCCGGGGCCTGTGCACGGAGACCCTTCCGCTGTTCCGCGACCGCACCCTTCGCTACTGCGGGTCGGGCCCCAACGCCGGCGTGGCGATCGACGGCATCGGGATGGTGGCCGCGGGTGGCAGTGCGGCGGACCGCTGCGCCGCCGGCGATTTCGGCACCGTGCACTGGCGGCACGCCGACTTTCTCGGCAAGGTGCATTACTGCAACGGCAGCGCGTGGGTCGCGCTGACCCTGCAGGACGACCGGCCCGACCACGCGCCGAGCTTCGGCGACGCGACGGTCGACGACCAGGACTACGTGGCCGGGAAGGCCATCGAGGACCTGGTGCTGCCGGAGGCCGAGGGCGGCGACGGGACGCTGAGCCATTCCCTGGCGCCGCTGCCGGCCGGGCTCGCCTTCGACCCCGTCACCCGCACGCTGTCGGGCACGCCCCAGGCGGGCGGTACGTCCGCGCTGACCTACACGGCGACGGACGCGGACAGCATGAGCCCCGACAGCGACACGCTCGGCTTCGCGATCGCGATCGATGGCAAGCTGCCTGACCTTGCCGGCCTGGAGGTCACGCCGGGCGAGGGCAGGCTGGTCCTCGAGTGGACGGCGCCGTCGGTGACGGTGACGGGCTACGACGTGCACTACACCTCGGCGGCCCGCAGCGCCGTGGCGGACGGCGACACGGCGTCGGGCAACGACGCGTCGATGGCGTGGGTGGACGCGGACCACACCGACACCGACACGACGGCCTCGGCCGAGATCACGGGCCTCGCCAACGGCACGACCTACCGGGTGCGGGTGCGCGCGAAGGACGCCGGCGGCAGCAGCGACTGGCTGCACGGCACGGGCACGCCGACGCCGCCCGTGCCGACCGACTTCACGGTCACGCCGGGAGCCCACGGAGGCGGTCCCTCGCTGACGATTTCCTACCGCGTTCCCGATGACGAAACCTACGACTCGTCGGTGCAGATCAAGCGACGGGTGCCTGTCATCGCCTGGCCCGTCCGCAGGGCAGGAAACTTGATTCCCCGGGACGTGGCCTACAGCAATGTTCACAGCGACGCAAAGGCCGACCCTCCCCGCTTCGTGTTTACCGGGTTCAGTGCCGGGACCGAATACGAGGCACGAGCGCACCTGGTGGTCGCCGATACCAATCGAAGCGTTGCCGGTTCCACCGCGGCTGTCGAGGTGACGACGTGGGACGTGCCGGGCAAGCCGACGGGGGTGTCGGCGGCGGCCGGCGGCACCGGCGAGCTCGACCTGAACTGGACCGCGCCCACGACCACGGGCGGTACGGGCGCGACGATCACCGGCTACAAGGTGCGCTGGCGCGTGAAGGACACCGGGGCCGGGACGCAGGGCGACTGGAACGCGCACGCGGGGGTGGACGCCTCGGGCACGTCCCACACGGCCTCCGGCCTCGAACACGAGACGATCTACGAGGTCGAGGTGCGGGCGCTGAACGGCATCGGCCCGGGCAGCGCGTGGTCGGCTGCCGCGCAGGGCACCACCCTGCAGGGGCCGCCGACGGTGAGCTCGGTGGCGCTGACCTCCGATCCGGGGAGCGACTCGACGTACAAGATCGGCGACACGGTGCAGGCGACGGCGACGTTCTCGGCGGCGGTGGACGTGGACACGACGAGCGGCACGTCGCAGCTCGAGCTCGACTTCGAGGGGACGCCCAGGACGGCTTCCTACGCGAGCGGGACGGGCACGACGAAGCTGGTGTTCGCCTACACGGTGGTCGAGGGCGACCTCGACGCGGACGGGATCGGGATCTCCGCGAACACGCTCGCGCTGAACGGGGGCACGATCAAGGTCAAGGACGGGACCACGGACGCGGTCCTGACGCACACGGCGG
>JAODVQ020001913.1:0-17325 GCA_025400075.2 Phenganax stokvisi
CAAGGCCCGCCCCCCCCCCCCCATCCCGTACGCCCATGTGTACAACGTGCATGAACGTCAATGAAAAGCCAAAATCATCTCTTCAGCTGGTGGTCCTGGTGACTTTGATATCTTTTTACGCGCATTACATTGAAGACCTTTCCGACAGATATACCTATGTATTATGTATTACAATGTGACATTACTTGTTCATCTGACAGTGCCAAAAACAACGATACAATTGTCTCGAGCGGAACTTCAGCTCGTAATTAAGGACCTCAGTGTTCATTTGTTGATGTTCTTTTCGTATTTTGTTTTTTAAGCTCTTATGATTGTCAGTGGTATATTTGTGAATGGACCGTATGGCTTAATAACCACAGCAGTATCTGCAAACTTAGTAAGTTGGCTACTTTGAACCATGTAATTGTACGTGACGACGCCAGGCGTGAGATTTAGCTAGACATGGGGAAGTCATAACTTTTCATGTTTTTTGAAAAGTAGGGCCACTTCATTTAGGGCTTTTTACTCTTAAACTATTGGACCCTTACGTTGTGGCATGAAAATACTTTTAGGGCACTCAAAAAGCTCTCCGTGGTGACACTAAAGCAATGGCGACTGTGACTGCAATTATTGATGGTACTGGCTCTTTAGGTAATGAAGCATTCTTGTTTGATGTTGTTTTCGCATTGATGTTGGTTTCGTGTTGGGCTGTGTAGTTCCGTTGTACTCCGTATCTAGTTGTACCATTTTGTAGAGCGTTATATCACGTTGTACGTTCCTTTGTCATGCTCTTGTGCTGTGCTTTGTGCATGTAGTTCGTAATGCTTGGGGTAGTTTTCTGTCGTGCCGTGCTTTGCTGTTCTAGGACCGGTTACATATGAAGCCCGTTTACTCTAAAAGTTGGATAAGCCAGAATTTAAATGCCTCATACACTGCAAATGTTTGAAATCCAATCTTATGGATTATAGTTATGGTTAGATGCACAATTGTTGTATTCAGTTGGAAAATTTTCAGTTTGTTTGTACGAGGAATACATAAATATTATTTCTATTTTCAGCTTATTAAAAGCTTAAAACGCTTCGTACAACCGGCCTTTGTGTGTGAAGCCATGATCTGTAGCGAAATGTGTTCAATTCGTAGGAAGAACATTATTGTAATGCATCTTGTTTATGCTAATTCTTGTTCTATTACAGGTGCTGCACTGGGACCCCTTCTAACGTCTTTCATCTCTAAGGAGGTATAAGCTTCCCATTGCAATTTCCACGATTGTAAATTTGTTCGGTACTGTACGATTTTAGAGGACAAAGCGCAGTTCAAACGTCGACTTTTTATATTCCGAAATAAGTAATGTCCAGATGAATTAAAACAAACAGTGCAGTCATTTACATTGGGTTCGGCGCATGAAAGCCACCAGAACGAGACCTGTGTTGCCCAGCTCTGAGACGGCAGCTATAGTTTTGCATGTGTACGTAGAAGTACATGAAAAAATTAAACTTTATTCGGAATAGTAATTCCTGGGGAAAATTTCCTTGCACAGTTGTTCAACTACAGTCGCTCATATGAAATCTCGTTTGCATTGTAACTTGCTATTTCATGCGCTTTCAAAGCAGTATATATGTAGTAACTTTCCTCCCACGACCATATCATATGAACAAATTTTTTTATTGTCTTCCACTAACGTCTGCTTCACCGACCTCAGAGAGAAGTTTATTAATTGATAGTTTAAAGAAGCTATTATTTTATATATTATCTGTGAAAGACAGATCCTTGATCAGCTGAACACGTAAATATTGCTTTTATGTTCTAACCGCTTTGATAACATACAAGGAACAAAACTGCACAATCCCATCTTTTAGAAAGAGTTTACATAATAGTAAAACTTTGAAATAAGCGCTATGTAATAAGACGTTAATGCTGCAGTAAAGTTTGTTCGTTTAATTTAGAGTTGGAACGAAGTATTTTACATGCTGATGACGGCAAATACTTTAGCTGCTTTGGTAAGAAGGAAAGAAGTTTTTCGTAGTGTAGATAATTTCTGAGTAATCCCTGCGCAGAGGTTGCGCAAAGTTTCTATTGGCAAGCAACGGTTTTCCTAGCTTGCTGGACTTCATGTAAGTTTCTGCAAAAGTGAAAGGGTCGTGTTGTGTGTCATGATGTAAGATTATTGTAACGGATATTTTAAACACAAATGTTGTGATAAATTATTTCCGTCAAATTTGCGAAAGAAAGTGATGGTGAGAAGAACCACATATAACTAACTAGTTGAAGCTGAGAACGTGTCAACCATTTTGTTTCAACAAGCTCGCTTTAAGATTTACCAGCAAATTTCAGTACCGACGCCTCCTAACCCCTACTATCTAGTTCGTGGAATAGCGATAAAAACTTATTTTTCAGTTGCTGGTGCGGCAAGTCGTGTTTGAAGTAAAGCGGTACATTCTCAAGAAACCACAACCTTCAGGGTAAGTAGAAAAGTCGCACTAGCCTTTGATCTTCGAGCTTTGTTTGATGGAGGTCAAACGTTACTTCAAATAGCTGTGTAAAGCATAGTCAATATAAGGTACGCTAGAGGTTTCTTAGAGTCTTCGTTTATCAACTATAGCAATTGTCAAGAATATTAGCGACAGAGAGTCATCGTCAAGTTTAAATATTCGCTAGCTTAACTTTTTGTAATATATTAACCTCCAGCAAACTCTAATTTTCAATAACTGTAACTAGCTAGATAGACGATGCAGCTGTAAGGGAGGCGCAACCCGTTTTTCAACTGTCTATTCAGGGGCCGGTTTTATAAAACCGTTGTTAAAGTTAACTATAGTTAAGTTCGAATATCAACCAACCAGATTCGCCTATTCAAGATTTAACTACTTTTAAACTACAAAATCGTAATTAAAACGTAGTTAAGAATTTTATACAACCGGCCCCAGGGGGTTATTACCCTAATCGTGTTTTAACTCGTGTATCATGGTTTTTGCAGGGCTATGTCGCACAGACCTGTTGCGTAATATCAAATTGGGTGTTGGAGGCTAGCATTTGCTAACATGGCGGATTACGACGTGCTGCGTCAATCTTTCATGAACACCTTTTATTTCTCTTTATTACTGATTCCAAAATAATTTTATCTTAATCGAATGAAACATTCTGGCATTATTACATGTAAATGATAACGTAATTTTAATGCATATTAAGCGTATTCGCCATTTAAGGCAATGAGAGAAAATGTGAAATATTTTACTATTGATAGATATTTATGAATCATTCAGTATACGTACTGCATCTTAACAAACTTCTATTTTAGTTCAACCATGATAAGTTTTCTACTCGTTCTAAAATCAGCTTTATACATTTTAACGTGAACTAATCATAACACTCGCTCAAATGGTACTTGTGAGCCAAGCCTGAGGGATGTTACAATAAAAATTTCTGTCGTTGACCATAGCTTGTCAAATTTTTTACGTCTTGCGTACGTGCGGCCGGCCATGAACCGTGCACAACTGTGAGAAAAAAAGCCATGCACAACGGTGAACACAGAGTATGTACAACGGGGATGCCTTCAAATGTCCGAACAACCTTTGCTACATTCGTTTGGAATAATACAGTGCGAGGTTTTATGTTTGAATAATATTTTCTGGTTGGGTAAAGTAATGCAAGCTTGATTTAGCGTATAAAGAGGGAAACAGTGCAACATACACGCGAAGCAATACTACAAGATATGTTTAAAAACAGACCAAAAAATGTTGTTAGCATATGAAGACGCGTTGGTTTACGTCGAAAGTAAAGTTCATGCCGTTGCCATAATTTTAATGTTTTATCACGTAGAAGAATGGTAAGGACGTGATAAGACCAAGGATGTGATTCGCTTTGATTTAAAACGGAAGGTAATTTGATAGAAAGAAGATTGAGCATGGATAGTTTATACGAAACGATAAAATAGAAAACGACAATGTTTGCTCTTCGTTGTGACTTGCATAAAACTGTGGAAGCAAAAGGTCGTCTTGACATACTGTATTTCATTGGCGAAGTTGTCATCACAAATATCAGATCAATCATAAAATGCTTGGCCTTAGGTTGTTCATTTTTCCCAGTTCCGAGTGTGAAACTATGGATTTATACGACAATCCTTGTCTCTTGCTTACTTAGTGCCATACCATACAATATTGTAAAGAGCTACAGTGTAGTCGTACGTAACTCACGAGAAAATGTTTAGCTTTTACCAGATTTTGCTTGAGTAGGGGAGGTCTTGACCGAGTCGGATTGCGCGCCTAACTTGTCGCCTATCCAGAGTGAACTAATTACTTAAGTGGAAACCAAACTTAGAGTAACTGTAGTTGAGCCGAATTGTAGCAAAAAGAACTGATTCAGACTCGTCTGTCTGTTGGTTATATTTCACCGATCACTTCACTTGCATTCACTTTTTCAACTCAAAATTTCTATATTTATATTCACCTTATGAGCCACTGTTTGCCATAATAGTTCTCAAAAGATTTTATCCGAACTTATATGAAAATAATGCATGGTCTAACACAAAGATTCGATCGCACAGTCGTATATATTGTGCCATGCAGAGGAACAAAGCATTGTATCGCTGTTTTCACGAATTCTTTAGGATATAACAATTGTCATTGTCAAGACGAATTTTCCACTAGCAAATTTCAAACAATGAAGGGTAGAAAAGACATCTAACTCAAAAATATATAAAATTATCTTTCACCCTACTATACTTGCTAAACTACTCAGCTGTCGACTTTCGAATATTAAAAATTGTTGCAGGGTCATTGTAATCTTATTCAATTTTTAAGAGCACACAGACGATGAAAGTTACCTGGCCTGGAGGATGATGAATAGTTTCTAAAAAGTCAATGATGCCGGTTCAATTTGACCACACAAATACACAACATATGCAAGAACCAAAGGACATATGAGAAGAAGCAAGAACAACTTTAGTATTCCGGCAAATCTATAAAGAAACAAGTTAATTGGAGGGAATTCAGACAAATGCAAGTTGAAAATAAGTCTCTAATTTAACTAGTTCATTAGAAATTCGCGAGTAAAAACAAAAGAATCAATACTTTGAAACTGAAGCTGAAACAAACAGTTCTTTGAAGGTACTCTTCGTCGGGAATATTTCCAAGGTACTAGTACACTGCAGTGGCATTGATAAGTCTCTAGCCTCGTTCGCACAGGCGATTTTTGCTGCGATTTGTCTTCTTTTAGGGTATGTGATTTAATAGGTTGACGGATACGTCATACGTGCATTAGCAAAATTGCTAGATCAAGTATACTCGCCAGTAATTCAACCTTATGACATCTTTTAACCCGAGAAAAGTCGCAGCAAGAATCGCCCGTGTGAACGGGCTTTCAGAGGCTCTGTCCGATTACTCGACGTTGGAATGAACCGACATTCTAAAAAGGATTGTCTATGTATTCAATTTACTTCGCTAGCAGCTAAACTTGTCCGTAGTCTCGCATGAAGATCATTCTTACATTTCGTCATAATCATGATACATTGTTTCGCCAAGGTGGCTCCACCTATATAAGCTATCCTTTCGCACACAGCGGAATCGGTTATGGCATCAACAATTACTAGTCAAAACAGTTCAATTCAAACGTGAAAAGTGAAAAAAAAGCAATTCTATCTGAAGAAATTCATGAAAAACTTGAGGCTATAAATCAGCAGTATATCTCTTCTTAATTTGTCTTACTTTTCGTTCTGGATTATCTAAGTAAAATCATCACAATGGTTTCACTAGTTGTGAATGCAGGTGAAACATGTCATAAAAATCTAAAACATACGATGAGGGTTGAAGCTTGATTTCACTGACGATGGCGTTGGTCATTTTGTAAGCAAGGATCTAAATAAGACAAACAGCAGAAACATTTCAAGATTTGGAAAGCTCTGAACAGAGTCATCTGATCTTATTGTCAGATTGTAAGAACGCAAATTAACAACTAGATTACATTTAGCCTTTGTTTGTTTAGCACTAGATACAAGGTTGAGGTCAGAACATTGGTAAGAACAAAAAGTTGTTTCGTATGGTAAACAAAAATAACATAAACATGCAAGAAAAAAGTTTTATTCTAAAAAGATCCCGGAAAAATTTATGCAAGCAACTGACCACAGCTCTCGACCAATCGAAACGCATTAAGTACTTTGACTATCTTATACCGGATATATAGCTGTAATACATTTATACGAAATAAATTATTGTCCATGTTTTGTCCATGATATGTTGAAAAACATATTATGGACAATGGTCCACCCGAATTTTCCAGAAATGTTAAAACTACTGTGAAAGATTCTTGCAGCAAAAAATGCAACGAGGACACACTTGCAAACCGAAACTTGTCGCAAACCTTTTCCTGAATGAGTTTATTTTCAATTTCGTCGTTAACGCCAAGGCCATTTATAGAATCTTTCAATTGTTTCTTCATTTGAGCTGCACTCTGCAAATGCATAAAATAATTACCATCTTTCATGTTAAATACTGAGCAATTGTTTGTGGTTCACATAATTGGCAAGACATCTAACCATGCATACTGCTGAATACTGTATAATTCCTATTGTATCATGAAATATCCACACAACCTATTGTAGTGAACGGGCATACGAATGATGTACAACAGGTCAACTGTGCGAAGTCTTTTCGGACAAAGAACAACGGAATATACTTTCGAAAACGGATGCACACAAACTATATAATTCCCCTCAACTTGAAGTTTGCTATGCTTCAAACGTAGGAATGTCCAACTATGCATGTCATTACAGCTTCAGGAAGATACCTACAATACCTCCATGTAATATATAACTGACGGACATAGTTTTCAAGTAGTTTCGCCAAGCGAGTGAATTGAGAGCACATTTGACATATTATGTTATATTGCAATACTTTATATCTTCAGCTTAAAAAATAGTGACATTTTGAACAAATAAAGGTATTATAATAGTTGCGTGCCGATTGTTGAAAGTTTTTCCTTTCGTAAAACTTTGCAACTTTTGAAAAGAAAGAGCGTTGCAAAAGAACGTTTCCGTACAAAAAGCATGTAAGTAAAAACGTTTAAGAAAACTTTCAAAAGAACCAACCACTCAGAATTGGAAATGTTGATAGTGGTGAAATACATAAGAAAAACCGACACTTACCTTTTGAGTAAATTGAAATGCTGCTGTTCCACGTCCATCTTTCAAACCAAGAGATTTAGTTATCATGGTCTTTATTATCTATTACAACGCAATTTATATCAACAACACGATAAACTGGAAATACCAAAATGATTGAGAAAACAGTCACATTTTTGCCACAGAATTCAACTCGAACGAATTCAACCGAGTGCACTTATATGCCCTTTAGACGACTTCTCTCGTCCAGTTGTAATCGGGGGGATCAAGCTTTTTATTCCACAATTTTCGGCCTCACCCGGAATTGGCCAACCAAAAATCGTGCAAATCGCCTGGCTATTTATTTTGTTTATACATCTATCATTATAATCTAAAAGGAACCCACACCGCCGAAGTGTTTTTCAGTGGTGCCCCGCAATTACAAATTATTGCTATATACATTTACATACATTACGTTTAGCAGTATATTTACGTATCTCAATCATTTACAATCTCATCTATTTAGTTCAAAATAACACAAACACTACACATATACAAATATGACACACACATACAACACGTTACAATACAGTACGGCGTGCGTCTGGCTTTTGGAAGTTTAATAATAAAATAATAATCCTTAAAATATATAAGCACTAAAAATTAATTAGCAAATAAACGAGGCGGCTACATCCAAGTTAAACTGCTAACGAAAAAGAAACAAAAAATTTCGTTCTAAACTTTATACTTTGAAATGTTTCTAAATGAGACTCACCCACACAGGGCCTATTATTTTATTCCGCGGAAAACAACAGCGCGGCCTGGGTACGTGGCTAGCGCGCACAATGCCAGCCTTACCTGCCCACCTGCCATCATACCAAGGTAAAACGAATGACAATAAGCAACCAACAATATTGGATTTTCTTCAGCAACATCGTGTATATGCTTCATAAAGTTTTCCTGCACAAAAATATTTTAAAATAAGAAGGAATTGTTACTATTATAATAATATACAAGAAAATGTAACTCGACTGTGATTGGTTGGTTTCAGCGCATTTAATCCCAAACAACAGTGCAAAAATCTGTCACAAACTCATCTGACTGGCTGAAAAAGAGAAACTAGCCAATCACAAGGAAGCTAAATTTGCTCCAAAAATCAAAATATAAATTTTTTAAATTTTTGGTGAAAAATGCCGACCGGAAGACCAAGTTTTCATGATCACCGGATGTTTGTCTCGCACATTTTCGTGTATATTATTAATAAGTAATAGTATGGCTTCTCGTGCAATTTGGAAATAACATCCCCTCGTGCATGTTTTTCCCAAATTGCACTCGAAACCATACTATTACCTACGTGGCGATATAAAATTCGATCTGCAAGAATTTGAAGGACTGAAGCTTCATTTTCACCATTCGGATAAAATTGAAAATCGCAGTATTTATCCCATCACATAGCGCCGATGACGTAACAGAGTAATTTTTAAGCCAAGTCCCCATTTGATGAGTTGAATTGTCTACCCTAGTATTTTTCTCGCCGCTGGCGAAAATTTCGACAAAATGACGTCATTTTTTTGTTATTTAGGGGCCGGTTGTACGAACGGCGGATAGCGCTATCCAGTGGATAGTGGCTTTTTCAACCTTCACGAAACTGGACAAAAAGCGAGTAAACATTCGAATTGGCCAAAGAAATCAACATAGCAGCCTTTAATCTATGAATAGCAATCCTAATCTTATTTCATAACGATCTATGGAAAATTTTACGAATGTTTTAAATAATCACTATCCAGTGGATAGGGCTATTCACCTTTCGTACAACTGGCCCCTGGTGAATATATAGATGCAAGATATCAGGAGCGGCCCTTGGTAGACTGTTTGTAACAGATGGGCTTACAGCACAATAGCTTCCATTGGACACAGGAGAGAGTATCACTTTCTCGCTGCAAAACATTTTGCCAACGGCGTGCGAAATGCCGGAGTGGAAAACGGGCTTAAGTTTTCGCTTCGCAGCGAGCTCGACGACGCGGCCGTCAAGAACAAGGCTAAAATTAACGTGCGTATTTTATTTTAAAAACAGAAATACAAGCATTAAAAAGAACAGTTCTGTAGTTGCAGCAGTGTACATTACGGATCTCACTTATAAAAGCCGGCTTTCGTTTGCGGATCCACAATGTACTAAAACATCTGACAACGAGATTTCTCAAAAAGCATGGTGTTCTATAGAAATCGACAGATATAACGCACCCCATACTTTCTTGAAGGCATAGCACCGGCTTTTGCTAGAGAGCATAATGGTAATTAACAGCAGAGTATCTGTGTTTGGAGATAGGTGCCGTCTGTGGTCGTAGCCTGCCAACTAGCTCGTTGGTACATCACCATAGCAACTGAGCATCCATACAAGATAGCAACATGACAATAACATTCGCAGAGATCGTTAGCCATGACAATTCTGCCAAGGCCGACCTCCGGCACCAGTCACACTGACTGACAGTGGAATTAGAACCACAAACACAATTGCCTAGATTCTATCGCTAGTGTTTGGTTTGTAGATGATTATAGTAGTATAATTAATCTTCCTCCTACGTATCGACGGGTGGGGAAAGGGCGAAGGGGAGTTTTAAGCAATCAACTTAGCAGCACCTTGTCACGCACGAGTCTGGGAGCAATTGACTGTAACTTTGCGCGGGCCCCTGTTAACCCAGATCGACGTCACTCTGACGTCATTGCCGGATGTAGCTAGTTCGATACATCTGCTGCTAACCTTGCTTAAATATCATTTAACCTCATTTAAACATCATCGTACTAACAGGAAATTGTATTACATTTAGTAAACGTTGATGTAGAATACATTTGAAGGGATGGGACGGTCGCGTTGTCAAACGTCGCGTCGTAGAATCTTAAGCTCGCTTTTTACGTTATAGTGGATAACAGGCTATAGCTACTGTAGCTGGGCTGGGAGAAACAGCAGACGACCACTCTTCTCCAAAGAAGTACCGCAAATCCTAAAAGAAATATTGCAAAACGCGATGAAACAATGCGATTTCAATCGACATAAGTTTTTAGACACAATGTGCCTCTGCGAAAACGGCCTGTTCATACGGGCGAGTTTCGCTGCAATTTTTCTCCGCTTAGCGTGTGTGATGGAGCAGGTTGACCGGCGAGTCCTTGGCGAAATTGTTGGATCAAATGTATTCATTAGTCATTCTCTTTACCACATCACTCAAAACAAGAAATATGGCAGCAAAATTCTCCTGTGTGAACGGGTCTTAAGTTGCTCATCTTTCGCATTAAGTAAGATTATACCACGCAAATCAAAACCTGTAAATGCACAACTTGCTCGAGTTGGCAACGGTTAGTGCTTGTGCATAGCTTGCAAAACCTACGTAATGTCTGGGAGTTACGGTTGCCATTGAGTAATTTAGAAATAACCAAAGAAAAGACACTTGGAAAACGGTTAACGTCTTTATTCAATGTCCCGACTGGGTTAAGCCATCATCAGGCGATGTACTACAAATCCCAGGAGTAGGTAAAGCGTCATCATGTCTACCTCTTCAAACGCTGCGGCTCGCAGTAGTTCAGGAATATAAAGACACCAGAGACGTTTATGGTCTTCTATACAATAAACAAAAGATTTCAAATCATTATTACTGTGTACTACTTAGAGGAAAAATGGGAGCACGTAGATTTTACAACACTCCTCGGCTGAGATGATTTACTTTTCGATAACAATGTTTTGGACACCCTCTCGAATGGAAAGGCTACAGCAATTAGTTCTCTTGTGACAATGTTCCCAGCTAGAAAGCATTCATCAGCCATCATTTTAACGATATTGTTTAGCAAAAAACTCCTAATAAAATCTCCAATGCCCCCATATCTGTACTATCAAAACTCAAGATATTGGTCAGAAATGGGGAAAGAGAGCATATCAAAATGTAATTGTATCCTGTACACAATGACTGCATTTTACTTACTGAATTGTAATAGCTCATCTTCAAGCGTTTTAAAAATAAAATAAAAATTTGCAATGGCCTTGCTCTATAATAAAAATTAGCAGCAATTAGATTCTAAAGCGATTTACACCAGAGATGGTTGCTGCAATTTTTCTTGCCTTGAAGGATGTGATAGAGTGAACAACTGACGAACATACTTGATGTACTTGTACTTGATCGATAAAGTGTGTCATTGCACTCGTCAGTCAAGCTGCTCGATCATATACGCTAGGAGGAGATCTATCGCAGCAAACATCGCAACGGTAAACTAAACGGGCTTTAATACTATCAGTTTGCTGGATTAGAACTGTACAATTTGAACATATAGTTGATGTTGATATATGTAGAGGGGACTGGCAGAAAACTTCTTGTCGCATTTCGCATTCCGACTGGTTCAGATTTTAAGGCCAACGCACACCGATACAAGTCAAAGTGGCGAATATTTTCGATTACATTCAACTTTAGTAATAAGCCTGTTCTATGTTTTTCAAGTATTCGGAAGCACTTTAACAATGTCAGCTGTTTGGTCTAAACACTGAATATCTTGTAAATTCCCTTCCACTAACAGTGCTATCTAGTTTCAGAAACTCAAAGTCGCCCCGTGCTGTGGAATCGCGTCTGGTCTGTTTGGGCCTTACAAAATGTACACAAAGTCTACAAACTCGCGGTCATTTCATAGCGTGGTCATAGTGAACATGCATCCATAAACAGATGCAGAAGGAAGTAGGTTGCCCAACTTTTTGTGATAATGACCTTCTGACGAAATGAAATCGCTGCAATTTCTGGTATTCATCGGTATATAACTTCAAAAGAAAGGGCTATTATTCCAATAACGGTAGAGACTACAGTAACAGTGGAGAGCACGTTGATTCAGCAATCCACCTTCATAGAAAAAGGTGTCGGTTTTGCCAGCTTGTTAATTTTGCCAGAATCCTTTGTGAAACCAAATCGTTAAAAGTGACCGCTTTAGCAAATGCTCGCCAGCACAATAGCAAAAAAGATTCAGTTTTTGCTAGATAACGTCATCGTTGATGTTTTTAAAGCGAATATATTTTCTTGTGTTATTGCCACATAAAATATCTTTGTGTAATGGATCATGGTTAAATAGATACCAGGTTTCTTTAGAGGAATTGTCATTATTTGGATGCTCAGTCTGATCGTGCATTTAACAATGTTGGATGAAGGTGTAATCAGTACGTTAGCTAAGTTGTTTGAAATGTCACTATGATATGATATGTCTTATGATCACAAAAAATTGGTGTCACGAAGGCATAATGTAAACTGGCCAGTTTCAGTAGATAATGATGAGAAAATAATTTTTTGGTCTATAATTACCCATAATGCTTTATCAGTTGCCACAACAAGAAGCTTTAAATTGATCTGTAAAGAAACATAAATATAACAAATTTATCTCTAATGTACCTTCAAATGCATTAAAAGTCTGACTACAGTAAATTTATTTATAATCTCAATTGAAACCTATAATGCCCCATACTCAGGCAGTCTAGTTCGCTCATTCTTGTAAGACCTTCCTCACTTAAAGGTGTCCAAATATTTGTTTGGGGCATGTGAATCACAACTACTCATATGGGTTAGTGCAACATCACACATTTCATGAAGTGATTCCAAAAGATCTAAATTTAGTCAGTTTCTCTATCGTTTCCTGAATTTGATTGTTGATGAAAGCACATATCCTGTCAGGTGAACAAGGAAAGTTGTTCAATGTTTGAGAGAGTAAAATAAATAACTAGAGTGCACTTGTGCATCCTAATGGGTTATAAACTCAGCATTTATTGCAGGATTTTGAAGCTAGGGATTCTAAAATGAACAAGCTACAGAGAGAAAGCAGGTAACCAAGCTATGCAGGCTACTCAAGGAAGAATGTCCACTTGAGTTCCTGGCATTTCTACAACCTTGCATTACTCCGAAAAGCATTTCTTGGCTCAATTTTGAATGCCACCTTTGTCTGTTACCAAGCCCAGGGGTGTAATTCTAAGGAAAACCTACCTAGTTAATAATTTAAAATTGAAAAGAGTACCCGAAATATACATCTGTTTAATGTACTCGGTACTCGGTAGTCTCGGTACTTACCAATTTATCACTACGACCATGTTCAATATTGGTTTTTGTATGAAGTTTGGAACATAAGTCTGCCATGCTCAAATTCTAAACTTTAGGGCAATAATTTATGCAAAGACACTTTCAAGTGCATGGCACACAATGTGATCAAGATTCAAGAACACTTGCATTTTCTTTTCTAAGCCTTGGCTATACACGATACTTCATGTAATTAAAATGAAAACGTTCATGTTAGTTTACACGGGCGAGTTTCGATGCGATTTTTCTCTTGTGGAACGTTGTGAAAGAGTAGATAACTGGCGAATATACTTGGTCCAATAATTTTACTAATGCACTCGCCAGTCAACTTACTCGATCACATTCGCTAAGAGGAGAAAAATCGCAGCAAAAATCGCTCGTGTAAAGGGCTGGTTTTCATATATCGCAATTCATCGTAATTCATCGGCGACCCCTATTATCTGTGATCATTTCTGCATAAAGCCCTTTGTCTATTAGAATATATATTCTGTTTCACTGGTCAACAACAATGGATAGAGAATCATCGCCGATGAATTACGATATATGAAAACCAGGCCGAAAGCCTGGTTCCCATATGTCACCGATCATCGGCGACGTTCATTGTCCTTGATCCCTGGTTCGTGGAATCTTTTGTTTAGCTCCAATAATTTTCTTGTCCAACGATCAAGAACAAAAGTCGCAGGAGTTACGCGTTCTTGACACTTCCTTCGATTTTTTATACGAATTGTTATAAAGTCTAAAGTCTGAGCAATTCATCTCGTGAACAGGCGTACCTGATCAAATTTGTTTGGGAGGGCAATCCATTTTTGCTCGAAAAGAGATTGCCCGAAAAAAGGATCAATTTAGAATGAAATTATTGAAATGAATTTGCTTGATAGCATAAAGCGATGGGAGCAATGCTGTGTATGTGGTGTGCTGAAATACTTTGTGGCAATGCAGCCTGAAATGTTGCGAAATTCCACGAAAAATTGCCCGAATTTCGTTGTTTCCAATGTGGTGGGGGGGGGGAGTTGCTTCCCTGGCTGGTGCGCCTATGGCGTCGTGGTTGTTTAAAGTGTATTTCTGACTTTGACTTGCGTGTGCGTAACGTTTCATGGAATGCAGTCTAGCAACAACAATTCGATCAATTGCAATCTGCCTCTATAAGGAGGGGGGGGGGGCGAGTGGCCTAAGGTGAGTGCAAGAAACGGTGGAAAGCTAGCAATTTGGACTCTGATACAAGATTAATGTCAATGGTAGTAGTTTGTGCACCTCGTTTAGATAAACACTGTGGTGGGGAGAGAGTAGAAATGACCTGTAGATGAAATGGCCAATAGGCAAATAAATTGTTCGCCTAATAAATCTTACATGAGCAGGCCTTGCGTTAGACTGTCAGTAGTAGCTATCATTTTCATGATCAGTGCATTAGACGCGAATGTTGTTTAGTCAGAGCTTCTGCTAAAAGGAAATATTCCTAAAGAAGGAACGGAATTTTGACTCTAGCCTGAGCTGCCGAAGTGTTTATCTGACTGGCAGCAATACCGAACTCATACTGAAAAAAAAGTCAACTGAGGACTCGGATTTTCAGATCACAGCAGAACCGAGCTTCTACTTTTTATTGGGGAAGCACCTTTCCAGAAAGCAGAAAGTACTTTCATTTACTCATTTGCTAAATTTTAAGTGATTCTTCTCGGTCGTTTTTAAACCGATATAAAGTATTCACAAACAGTATTCTAACGTTTTTGCAACTAATGACATCAATGTGAAACCATGGTGGGAAAATGTTACGCAATAACAATGAGTTTTCAAAGTTTTAACCATTTGATCCAATCTTTATAATGCTCATAAAAACGAAAGTTAGCGGTCACCTTTACAGCGTTCGTCAAATGAGGAATATCTCGAGAAAGTTCCTCCACTTTATTAGCCAACTTTTCCAACTCCTGGAAATCGTCTACATGGCTGAACAAATTGTATGTTCTTAAAAAGTACATTGGTAGATATTTCTTGCGCAATACTTGCACCAACTCTTGGATCATTTGCATTAAATGACTAACCATGTTATCCTTAGTCCACATTTCTGGTGTGCAATTTTCGAGGTGCCAAAACATGATAGTTTTCAAATAATAAGAGCACATTATTTTTTTATTCTCAGAATTGGACAGCACCAACGATTTGATGATTGCTTTGAATGCTCTGATTAGTTTGTGTTGCATCTTGCTTAAACTCTGGACAAGAATTCTTTCTGCACTGGAAAATGACAACCGAAAGTTTCCTTCGACTGAACTTTTAGCCACGATATGGAAGCCTTGTTCAGTAATCTTTTCTATGACTTCCCTGGGCGGCCAATGTCGCTTCCGATGTATCCATTCTACGGCGTTTTGAGGCCAGCCGTCACAACGGATTGCTAAAACAAGATCGCTAGAACACCAAATCTTAGATACAGCAGTGTTTAGTAAACTTTTTAAAAACGGTCCATGATGTCTACGAATGAAAGTGCGCGACTCTCTGAAGACCTTAAGCGCAGGACTGTCTGTTATTGGACTGCAATGTTCCGCTAAAAACGGATTTCTTTCTTTTGAATAATTTTCATGTAAATGTTTCTTTAGTTTAGTAGAAGATAACTGACATATTTTCCCCCGCAGTGCATCATCAGCTGGTTCTACCAAGAAGGATTGCCACGTTTTCAGTAAGTCAATGTCAGATAGATATGCATTTACGAACGGAGAGTTCTCATTGATCGATAAATCTCCAGATGCTTGATCTGCTTCAGAAAAACTAATGTTTTTCAGGGTACACATGAGGTCCATGTCAGGCGGATCAAAAGCCAGTGGATCAAATAAAAATAATCCTTCGGAATAACTTCCAGTCAAACTTGCTTCTTCAAGCTGAAAAGGGGGATCCTCATCAAAATACTTGCTCCAAACCACTTTCTCCTTGTCTGATAAGTAAGACAAAATTTCTCCTATATTATATTCAAGCCAATGAATCCTACCCTCAGATATATTATCCTTGTTCTTGAGAACGAACTTCTCAAAATATGCGCTTGCCATTTCAGAGAACGTTTTCATTCCACTTGGGAATGTTGGAACCCGTTCAATAGCACTTCGAAGATCATTGTAATCGTGTTCTAGGTTTAATTGCGCCATTGAACACTCAAATAGGACTACAGTACACAGCAGATACGAAGCCCAATCCAATATTTTGATATACTGCTTCGAATATCCAAACTTGCATTCACTGTATTCATCAATACAGGATACGGAAAATTATCAGTTGCAGTATGGAAAAGAGCAGTTGACATCAGACTACGATATTGCGTATCATATGAAACAAAAACTGCCAATCATGTCAAATAGCTCATGGTTTGATTCAGAAAAACAGGATGTGCGAAATGATAATGGAGCTTCTCCCATGCCCAGTGAGACAGAAAACCAAATATCGTTTTCGAAACTAGCTATTATGTCCTGCCACTCAATCAAAACTTGTTTTGGATGAAAAAATTCTTTAAAAATCCTTACAAAATTACCTTTTCCTCAAAGGCATTCTGTAAGAGTAAAAAACTAGTTAAAGATTCCAAATTTTGTATTTTGAGCTAGACTCATTCGACTATAGTGATTATTATGACAATTCCTGAACAACGAATATCGCCAGGTTGTTTTATACAACTTACTTCAAAAGAAAGACAACTCTTTCGTGATCGTAAGCGCATGTAAGCCTTTCACATAATAAAGTTGGAAAGACGTTTTTCCCCAGGAGAGGAAAGGATGGTACGGGGCGCTAATCATCTTTCTTAGCTGTTATCGGCTGAATTTACCATAACAATACAGACGGTAGCTTGTCAAGAATACCAGAATCCTTTGCACCAAAATCTTTTATGTGAAAAAAATACAGCAGACATGGTTTTGAAGACAGCAAAAATTAGACAGCAACGTAGTCAAGCAAAAAACTAACCACATGTGCTTTGATGTTGTTCTGGCAAAAATTCGTCTACTCTCACTTTGAACGATGTAGGACTGCAAGAGATTGCGGTAAATCAATGAGCCGCTATTTTGTCTCTAATCTGGCTAATTGTAGTTTCTTTTAGCCTGGGGCCGGTTGCACGAAGCCCGTTTAGACGGTGGATAAGCCAGAACTTAAAAACAGTTTCTCATGCTTTGTAAATCTTTCAAATCCTGTCTTATGCGCTAAATTAATTAT
>JAODVQ020002020.1:2696-22364 GCA_025400075.2 Phenganax stokvisi
ATTGGGAGATCCGTGTCCCAAGCCCCCCCCCACTTTCTACGCCACTGTAGAGTTGAGCTATTTAAAATCAAAACAATCCAAAACAAATATAATATTAAATAGTTAAGGTGCTTGCATCATTGTCCGGCATTGTGCAATACCTTCATGTTCATGGATTGACTATAGTGCCCGTTACGAGGTTAGAGATTGCATAGATGTATAATATTTGAGCGATTGAAGGTGCTTATATCAAGATCAGGGATTCTACACATGTATAGTAACTGCCTCTATGAAGGTCAAGGATTATTTGTACTAAGTGCCTATATCAAGGTCAGGGATTGTACGTTGTTATAATATTTGACTCATTTACAGACCACTTGCAATCCTATATACTTCCTCATGCAAAACTCTGAATACAAACTAAGCAAATCCCGCGAGCTACGACAGAAGTCCAAGTTATTTTTCAATGTCAGCGACAGACAATTTGATGAAGGCATATGTTCTAAAACTTATTTTTGTTTGCTTTCATATTTTTATTAGCTTGCACATTACTTAAGGCATAATTGGACTAAAAAAGCTAAAACACTGATCTGTACAAAATTTGACTATACCTACCACGTCGACAACATGTTTACGAGAAGTTTTGGCAAATAATATCTTTGGCAAAGTATACACTAAGTGTTGATTACGACTACTACTAATTAAGGCTGCTACTTATCGCATTCTCGGAGATCAAAACATGTTTTCGAAGTGTTATAAGCCAAACTAAAGGAGTTTTATTACAAAGCGTGGACAGGCTCGTTAATTTTCTGCGTTTAGATACCAATGAAGTTATTTCCTGTTTTTTACCGAATGTAGATTAATGACATGATGATGTCAGAAACACGTGGATATTTACGAACGCGTTGAGGGGTAATTATTTGAGCTGCATCAGCCCATAATATAAACGAGATGAATTTTCATGAGGCAATGTCATTCCGCTTACTGGGCTAGGAAGATGAACCCGACACTTTGCCTGCCTGGTTTAAAAATGCTGTTTGGCCTTGAAACTCAATATTTTATTACCATTACAGCCAATCAAGAGCTTTCCCTTCTTTGTTTCTGAGTTTTCTACTTTTCTAATGTCTATAACCTTCGAAGTTACTAAAAGAATTTGACTGCAAAACAACACTATCATTCCAGCAATCTTCTTTATTTATATAGCATAAATTCCATCCCGGTTTCAAGCGAGATCTCGATAACCAGGGCCAGTCATTTAGTCAATATAAACGCTAAAGAATGTTTCGTATACAATCAACTACGCAGCAAGATCTCGCATAGCGGGCCAGCGCAGCTGCCATATGAACAACCCCTTAAGACCGTTTTTCACTTTGTGAGCACCAGAGCATGGTGAGCTACGATACGCTTAAAGTGGAAATCGATCTTTCGCCCCTCTTGAAATAAAATAAGAAAAGCTATCCGAGCTTTAAAAAATGCTCATCATTTCCAGTAGATTTTTCATAGAGTGATTGATAAAAATATTAGAATAACTAGAAAATTGTCGACTGTTGTGAAGCAATTGCCTCTCAAACATAGACTTTCTAGAGTCCTAAGACATTAAAGGTCTCTTATATATCAGTGAGAAAGGAGTACTAAAATGGGATGATAAACCCTGACCAGCCATATGTGCGGGCTCCTGTGTATATAAGAAGTTTAGGGGTGTTGTTTGTTTGCGAAACAAATCGAATGCCTTCAGAAAAACTGCGCTGAAGACAATTTGCTCGTCTGTGCGTGGCCTTACACGAATTGCGTGTCCCGTTTGCGTGTCGGATCATACCGATATGGTAAGCCAAATCCAAAAGTATCAATTTGTTCGTTTCCTGTTCATTTATCCGTCACGCAACTCTTAAAAATTCTACACAAGCCTGAGGCTGAATTTCCCGCCCGATACAATTTATACAATATTTCCGTAAAACCCATCCGTTTTTGAAGTCTTTTCGCAAATTCCTGGAATTGTCACAAAAGTTTGGATTAATAGCAACAAATCGCAAATATATTTGCGGATGATCACATGATTACATCATGCTCTGTGGGCTCTGTGCACGTGCAGAATTGCATGAACTTGAACTTAATCACTTCGCAGACAACTACATGTTGCAACGCGATTCAGAGTTAAAACTGTTTTCAATACTTCAATTGGCTAATTGCGTGATTCGACCATTTGGTCAATGACAGATACCCGAAGTCTCAAATATTTTTCAGCTTAGACTGCGCAATTGATTGTGCGCAGCGCGTGCTCAGCTGGCAGTTCCTTGCGCGCGTGGGACATGTTATACAAAGAATCACTCTCGACGATGCAATGAATAAGTTTCGTATTGTTTTCGCACTGCTTCGAGCAGCGAACTTTTAATGACAACTTCGTTTTCTCGAGCACGATTCGAATTCGCATAATCGAGTTCCTAAAACAACACCCTGCTATTCTATACAGTAGGGCAGATTTTTGGGCTACGTTGTACCGCTTTGACTTATCAGGTCAACTCCCCGCCCATAACAACGAACCTTTTCACGAAAAATTCACCGTTCTTAAAATTTCAAATTTAAGATGAAATTTTAAGGGAACTTCACGTTAGAGGTTTTAAAACGGCTCTGCACGACGGAGTCAGCCTTGAGTTGTTTTGACTACAATACAAGAATAAGGTATTTTTTCATGAACATTTGTCGACCACAAGTACTTGTTTTGATGAAGTTGTTTATACCACACATGACGTGCTAGCCGCTTGCTAATTTGACTGCGTAGCAGGCTTAAGAAAACTGAACGCTTGTTATAATAATAATATCCGAAACTCCTTAATAACTAGTTTTCAAACGCAACACTTCAAAGAAACTGCATGCCCGGCAAAATTTCGTAGAAACTGTCATGGGTTTCAGCCGGTATTGCGCAAAGGGAAACCGCATATGTAAAAGTATATGTCCGAGTAATGGCTGTAACCAATGCAGGATATGCGTCGCCGAAAGCGCATTTCGGGCGATTATAGGTAAACATTTTCTAAAATTCTTAGAAAACATGGTATTTACACGCCGTGAAACCCATTCCCCGTCGATTTCAGCTTACATTTCTCTGAAAAATTAGGAACTTTGTTGTGAACTTCGCAAGTTCGTTTTCATCGGTTCGTTTTCAAGTACAAATATTTGTTCGAAAAGAAATTCAGAAACAGGTTCGTATTTTGAGCATCTGATCGGCTGCCTTTTGTAAGCAACCAATCGGAGGCTTGTTTACAAACCTATTTATGAATTTCGTTATGACCATTTGAACTTGGAAGCGAACTTGCGAAGTTCGCAACAATGTTCCGAATATTTCAGAGAAAAGTAAGCTGAAATCGACTGTAAAAGGCAAAGCGCATTAATAGAGCATACTTTGTACTTTGCTCTGTGATACCCCATACGATTTCCCAAAAGATAATTGGCCGGATAACAAAAAAATCTAATAATTTCGCTCGTCAATGTATTGAGTCGCATGCATCGCAGTGATGCCTACTTCAAACTTCGACTTTTTTACTTGACTCTGTCCACCGCCTAACGATATTACTTTACAATGGGTAACCATTTTAAAAACTTTCTCAGCATTAACAATTCCCCTTTTTAGCAACGGACGGCTGGAAATTGCAAGTCTTTCCTGCGGAAAAGGTGAAAAATTTCATCTCAAACAATTGCAAAGATATAAGAGCCAAAGACAACTCACATACCAAAAGCTCACGCGAACGGATGCCTCGAGGGATTTTTATTTCTTATCGCGCGCAAATTCTTGGAAGTACAAAGTCTATTTAGTGGTACGTTCAATATTTTGCAGAATTTGCAGCGTAACCTGCGCAGTGCACATTTGCGCAATATGCATGGATCGCTTTAACAGAAATATCGCGTGACTTTAACAAATAGCCAAAGCCTCGCAGGGCAAATTCTTCGTCTATCTTTGGTTCAGTCAATGAAGATATGATTTAAAACCTTGGCCAAGATTTTCGTTTTCACCTTTCGTTCATGTCTATGCAAACTTGTGCATCGTGAAGACACTCTAGCCTAGTCATTGAGGATACATGGCTTGGCAATTTGTTCAAAGGATTTGGTCAAACTTTTTGCCCTCAGTTGAGAACGTTACCATTAGAAACTCGTTTTTTCCGTCGTCTGTCGAGGCATATAATAAATTTTAGTTTTCAGTACTCTAAACTCGGTTTCCTAGATTCTATATAATTAAATCGTAGTTTTTTAGCATTCTAATTTATCATCCTTGTTAATAATACTTAGACACGTCTTGCAACTTTTCATTTGTAATTTAAAATCCTTAACGTAAAACGTAATTAAACCTTGTCGGTTGCAAAGTCTTTTATATAATAATAAATGTTTCAAAATGTTTCATGTTTTCGAGACTTAATTGGCAGACAGGCGCGTCATTTTCTCACGAGAACTGCAAAGTGACCATCATCTGCTGCTGTCCAATAGCGCTTAGACAAATGTTTTATGAAGCTCGCGCATGTCATAAGTACCGCCATGGCCATGCACTTAACATTTCTGGCGGCAGACACTTTGTGTGGGAGAAAGCGAATGTATGCCCATCAACAGCACAGCATTTACGTATACATAAACGTCTCGTCTAACTGCGATAGGTCTACTCCCTAGTCTAGACCTTCTCCCTCTATGACTTGGATCTTTCTAGGTCTGCAAGCCAAATATAATATTTTTATGACGTACGAAGAGTGCGTTGCCTAAATTGTTCAAATGCGTGCGTCAAAGCGTCGAATTCCTCTGTGTTGTCGTGGGGCTTTTTTTTCATCTTAAAGAATGTTAAAAAAGGAAAATTTGTAAATTCTTGTAAAGTCAAAGAACAATTCATATCGGCAAGACATTTTTTCGCAATAATTTGTTTAATCAAGCGTAGTAATTCTACTTGGAATGCAATTCAAAGTAATATATTACTTTGGTTGATTTGCAAATTGTGAGCCATTACAGATCATTGCATACATCAGCGTTTTCGCGCTTAATTATTATTCGTCACATTCCGGTTTGAGAACACGGATATTTAACATTTCGTATGCGGAGCAACACAATAAGTGCGCGCGCGCTGGCACAAGCACTTTCACGTGCGACTCCTAATGCAAATCCGAGCAAATGAAATCAGCTCAAACAAAAAAGGCACACGTGAAAAAGTTATGAATAAGCTACACGTTTGAACAAGGTGCGGTTCCGAGTTTGTTTGATTTTAGGAATACAGCCTGTTGCAAATTTTAAGATTTTTCATGAGCCCTACATTAATGCGTTAATCAGACCTTGAGATCATTTGCATCAGCTTCGGCCATAAAAACTAATTGTTCTGTCAACTGCCCTATAACATTAGGGTCACAACTGCAACATTTGCTTTGCATAATAGAAAATGTGTGACACCAGCGGAGTCATGAGTGTTTTTGTATGACGTCTAAAACAACCAGTTTAAAGAGATATTCTAGCTAACATCTAAATAGATTTTACTATCATAAACAGAACAGGTTTTGCTAACAGATGAACTTATTTTAATATCAATAGGGTGACACTCTTTTCAGAAATACCGTACTCGTTTTCATAACATTGTATTACAAATGATCGCTATTCTTACCTCACCATCAAAATTATACTTGCAGAGACAAATCATTCGCAACGTGGATATTATGTTTCCATTGAGGGGAAAAGGCAAACGCCCGCTTAGTACAATGTACACGATCACACCCATTGACCACATATCGACAGCATTCGTGTATGGAGCGCGCGTTATAACCTCTGGAGCCATGTACTCAATAGTACCACAATCCGTCTTCATCCAATAGCTAGTGGCACTGGAGGCAAGATCGCGCATTGCGGATAAACCAAAATCCGTAATAATAATCTTCGAATCATTACCGGGATGATAATACAGTATATTTTGCGGTTTTAAATCCCTGTGCGTTATTCCGAGCGAATGTAGATACTGCAAACCCTCCAAAATCATTGTAAGCACTCGCGTTGCATCATGTTCGTCAAATTTTCCCAGCAAACAAATCCGATCCATCAGCTCACCTCCAGTCGCAAGATCCATTACCAAATACAACTTACGCGTTGACTTTATCACGTCGTGCAGTTGTATAACATAATCGTGCTTCACTTTACTCAATATTTCTAATTCGAGTTCAGATTTCGCTTTCTCGTTGACGTCTTTTGTCAAATCGATGATTTTTATAGCATAAGGAATCTTCGTGTGTTTGTTCTCGGCGCGAACGACGTGACCAAACTCGCCTTTACCAATAGACGAGAAAATATTGTATCGTTGTTCGACATACGTGTTCACTCTTACTTCGCGACAATTGCCATGAATCGTTCTGCATTTCTGTGGAGTTCCAGTCGTATGACGTGTAAAACACGCTTGTTTTGCCGGCGCAGGTAAAACTTTCTTTCGACCCATACAACAGCCCATTTTCCTAATGGCTTGACCAAAACGCCAATTGAGGAATTATTCACAATATCAAACATAAACGCGTGCAATACCAAGTCACTTTAGAACTTTAGTAAACAATAAATTACTATATGCCGTAATTTCATTGTGTTTTCACGGCGAGATGAAGTGTGTGTATGCCTAGAATTGCGTCGTTCCCCGCTTGATGTTGTTATGTTACGAAACAGCAGGTGGTTCCCACCACAAGATATTGCAAAAGGTTTTTGGTGCGTTACTATTGGCTATTGTACTGACAGGTGATATGTCCCAGAAAAGAGGCTAATTATGGCTCAGGGTCAAGGAACCACCATCGCCATATCCCAAAAGTTATATTTCTAACCCAACATTTTGAAACGGCCTCCCCCCATACACAATGGCCGGCCGGTTGGTAGTTCGGCAACTTCATGCACGGAAGTGTTGGTTCTGGCCAAATTCCTTGTAATTCTATCTGTTCACTGTTTGTTTATGTTTATTCCAACTTGTGCTGAAAATATAGTCATTGTAGGTATAGTAGGCAGATAGGTAGGTAATACTTTATTTAAAACCGAAAGCAGAGAACACGTTAGCCACATCAACTCAAAACTGGTTTCCATTGAGGGAGGAGGGTTCGCTGAATGTTAAGAACATTAAAAAGGAAATAACCAATACTAACACAAAAACACGCATATGACTCACGATACATACATATAACTAGGAAGCATGTCACTATCCCACTAACTGACTTAACGCTTATTTCTAGTCAGGCGTTTTTGACACGCGCACGTGAACGCACGTAAATGTTAAACTTGCTATAAAACTTATCTTATAAACAATCGCAAGAAGAAATGTTAAGAATATCGAATTCTAAATAACTACGAGTCTACTTGTTCTTGTATTTTAAAAAACTATAAAACTTTGAAGGATTTAAACTTTCACGCGTGCGTGTCAAAAACGCATAACTGGAAAGCAGCCTATAAACAAATGAAACGATTCGGCCGATTTTGCATCATTTAGAAAAGCCGATTCCAGAGCATAGCGTCGCTATATTCCAAACTTTTTAAATGAAATTCTCGTGTCGGTTTAGGCAGTGTAAGATGTGTTACAGTGCTCGGAGATGATAATTAGTTCGATCTATTTCTTTTTCAACGAATGACCCCCGAAGACTCAGTGCATATCGTTCGGAAATTCGCCAAAAACCGTCGTGATCATCGCTCTACCTGTGTACTCATGTTTATCAAAACTTGTGCATGGTGCAGAGATATCATTAGTAGGAATGGAAATTTGACCAAAGTCTTGTAATTCTATCCTTTTGTACATGCTTATGCAAACTTGTACATGGTGATAACTGATAACTAATTGCATGGAGATGTTTTAACATATAATCATGATTTAGGAGCTTCCAAGCTTTCAAAGCGTCGTTGGGACTATTTTATCACAATATCTTATTTCACAACTTGAATATCGAGCTGAAAGTAAAAATGAAAACATCACGTTTTTCCAAAAAGGTGTCAAAGTACCATACCTAATAACAAGATGATTATATTTCATATGAAAAAGAAAATAATCAAAATCTAATCCTAAGGCTAAGTTTAATGCTGTGATGGGGTGTTAACTATTGTATTTGGCTGCTATTTCCGCAACACATTCTGCAGATGCATGATAGCTTGACCAAAAGTACGAATTATGTGCATAAGTTAGAAAAACTTGGAAAAACTGTCAAACAGAATTGGCCAAGTTTCCAAACCAAATCTTTAAGTAATAGTTTGAACACGAACAGGAGGAATTCCTTCGATGTTTAAACAAACGTATTTTGCGAGAAAATCAATTTGAAAGTGAGCGTAATTTCAGTAATTTCTTTCACCAATTTCAAACTCTCCTTGATAGTGCTGACTTTCTTGTTGTTGTTTCATAAATTATCAATAAGTTTGAAAAAGATGATGTCAATGATCAAGCCTTCCCGTGCACGCACAAGCTTGAAAAAACATGAACAAAAAGACTTTTGTCAAGGGCGAATTATAAGCTTAGGGCCCTGTTTACACGTTACTGAATATGCATGGTCACGACATCCACTTCAGCCACTGTTCACTGATATTTGTTCTAACAACTTTTTCTATGATTAGTTGCAGTTTAGTTCTGCAACATTTTAATATATTTATGGGCTAAAATGGCTTTCAAACTGCCTAAAGACCCGTTTACACGAGCGAGTTTCGATACGATTTTTCTCGTGTTGAACGATATGAAAGAGTAGGTGACTGTCGAGTATATTTTGTCTAACAATTTTGGTAATCCACTCGCTTGTCAACCTACTCGATCACATACCCTAAGAGGAGAAAAATCGCAGCAGAAATCGCCCGTGTAAACGTGTTTTAATATGATGTCGTGCCTATGCGAAACCGTGTAAATGGGACCTATAAGTCTCCAAACCATCGGCCGCTTGTTCGTGCGCCGTTTAGCTTAAACGGTGGACAAGTCAGAATTTAAAAATACTCCCACACATTATTCAAAACTTTCAAATCAAATCTTATTTAATTAAACTATAGGTAAACACATAATTATTGTATTCAATTAAAAAACTTTCAATTTCGTTCTTAATAGAATAGATATAAACATGATTTCCATTTTGAACTTATCCACCGTTTAAGCTAAACGCGCTTCGAAGAACCGGCCCGATATCTTTAAAGTCAAAATGTCTAACACACTACAATGGATGATACAATGATCCCAAAAACTAAAAAAAGCTTCGGAACAAATTAATGTTGTCAATCATTCTACAATTGTTTTGTAACTTAATTTTGTTTTCCGTCTTCGTGGATGAGCGGAAATGAAACCAAATGGAAAGGTCAGCCAAACAATTTCTCTGAAATTTCAACCGCTTAAAATTAATGACCACGAAAAAGTACATAAACGCACCATCTATTGTTTTGCGAGCTCCCATTAAGCCTCCTTGGCAAGCAATATTGTAAACAAACGTCGAATTTCTCGTAATTTGGGTCAGGTATTCAATTTGAACTCAACTCAGAGTATGCGCAAATCGTTCATTTAAACCGTTCTAACTTGAACTTTACTCTGGACGAAGAATAAGCAATTAAAAAAAAGCTGGTTAAGCAATCCGTGAACTAAGTAAATATCCTAGGGGTGAACGAAACCAATTTAAATTCTACAACTTTTTTGCACTCATTACAGTCAACAAATTGTTGAAGACTTATTGATGAAAAATGTTATCTAAATTTTTTGCAAGAAAAAATCAGTGTATATATATAAAGTGATCTTTGCTATGAAACATTAGCGAAGTTCGAAAATGATTTCCCAGCTCACTTCTGCTATATAATACCCCTCGTTCGCTAATCTCGAATTGGATTGGTTACTCAAGCAATTCCTCAGAGCTGTAGATTGTGGAAAGTAAGTCAAATCGAAACATCTTTGTTTTGGTACTACAAGTATTCAAAATTATTGTTACCAAGTTTTTGCTGAGTAATAGCTCTGCTTTGCACGAGGATTTGATGATGTTGTCGGGATCGTTTTACACTTGCCAGAAGCTCAAAATACTTTTCGCTCTTTTATTTCACATTCAATTTCGCACGAGTATAGTTGGAGCAGGCACTCTCTCTAACCAAGACTGACTTGAAGTTAACATGGACACCAATGATAACTAATAGAATTTGATAAGATTCTTAATCGTGGTTTTGCAAGGCGAAAACAACAATATGAATATTGGTTTGAGGGTACACCACGTGTATTTATTATTGCAAAACTTTCGGTCCGTTAGCGCGGATCTTCAGTTGCACTGGTGTACCCTCAAATTAATATTCATAACAGAAATTGGTTTATACTGACATTTACCAGCTATACAAACAAAATACAACCCGAGACGATTCTAGGCCCATTCAACAACTTTCCTTGATATTTTTGTCATGTTGAAGGATGCGATAGAGTTGGTAACCGGTAAATATACTTGATACAACAATCTCGATGATGCACTCATCAGGCAATCTGCTCAATCACATACACTACAAGAAGAAACATCGCAGCAAAAATCCCAAGTGTAAACGGGCCTTTACTCAGGGACAATACATTTGCAAGGTCTGTGTTTCGTAACATCATCATTGTCAGGCAAAAAAGTAAGCAATATTTCGAAGTCTTCCTAGTTTTTTGGTGTAGTGTTGTTGACTCACTCATTTTTTACTCGCTAAAAATTAGCTTTTGCTTTCATTGAAGACTTGCGCAATGATCTATGCAATTGGAATAAAACGTGCAGTAGAAACTACAATTCAGCGCAACGACGAGGGCTGCTTTTCACGTAAAACTTTACATTGCAATAATAATCGATTAATAAACAACCCACCAAATGGAGTGTTCAAAGTCCGGTGTTTTAAATGATGACGCGTCAATCTCATAAAGTATTTCAAAAAACTACAAAATTTTGATGGATTTAAATTTTTGCGTGGGTGCATGTCGTAGTTGAAAAACGCGGAACTAGAGCACATCTTCCTTCAGCCATAAAAAACGTTGTCATTTAATGTTGCGAATTAGCGTTTTCCGCTTTCAAAAACAGAGTTGAAGCTTTATAAAATGGATTTAATACATGCACAACATTTTTGATCCAAAAATGTTGAGCCGATGTTGGACAACAAGTTCATATGAAATCAGACTCGATTTAAAATCGATGTAAACACTACGGAACATTAAAAATATTCAACATGGTCCATCAACCACGTGGTGCATGCCCAAAGGGCCTCCCTATATGAAGTGTAAAATAGTTTGACGTTAACCGGAGTAAAAAACTGCAGTGTCACCCAGTGTATTCAGGGCTAAAACGACTTAACGTGTTGAACGCAAAATAATGGGCCAACACGTCGGATCCGTTAAAACAGGCATCTATTACTCCTTTCAAGTAGGGAAAACGACGCTTTAAAGTCTACAGTTTTCCAATGTCACTAAGAGCATTCTTATGGTCCTTTTAATACCTCGATGACATGTGTTTATGTAGCAACAGTTGGATTATAAAACGACGAACAGATTAACCAGTAATGGTCATATCATTTCTGTATCAACAGCATATTACTAACATTTGTTAGAATCATTTTATCATAATCAGACGATAGCATGGAGGAAATTTCAAAAGAATTACAGTTCTTCAACTTCGCTGTATTGAATTACCATCCCAACAAAGTGCTCAAGTTTTCCATAAATGGCGTTATAATAAATGAAAAATAATACGATCAAGCAGTTAAGCCGGTTATTTCACGCTCAAGCCGGTTCTAATCTGCATCTATTGTTAGGCTTACAAACTGGTTCGCTGTCTATTGTTTGAACCAAACAGCCACAGTCAATACGATAAAAAGCCGTCCAGTTTATGAGATATTAAACAATCTAGCTGCAACGCATCTAGACAAGCAATTGCCTTGGTTGTTGTTTCAAAGTGAACCAAACCTTCGGAGAAGACGTCGCGAAGCGCGCTTGGAATTTCCGGGTTTCTTTGACAGGCAGACATTTGCCCCAGCGCGCGCTTTATGCAAATCATCACTTTACAAAATGACCAATGCGTATAATCACGTGATATAAACCGGATTATCTTCCATACCCTGCATCACAGACGCCTATGATGGACCAAGTTGAGCGCCCATAAAGTTGCGGGCGAAAATTGTGTGAACAGCAACGGACAATTCCCAATATAGACTAAATTTCGATCTACGCAAGAAGTAAATTCATATACGCAGCTGGAAAGAACACACTAGATATAGCAAAATTGCAAATTTTGGTCGCGAAAAGGTGTAAAATGCGGGAAGAAGGGTTTGCAAGGTTTGCAAAGTTAGTGTATTTTACAATTACGGGCGAAAATTGTTACCATTTCCGGTTCATTTTCGGCTAAAATATGGTAACAATGGCCGCACGTAATAGAAAAATATACTACATTTGAGAGTTTTGCAAGGCTAGCTTTCCCGCATTTTACAACTTTTCGCGACCAAACTTTGCAATTTTATTGCGTTTAATATGCTCTTTCCAGCGGCGTAGATGAATTTACTTCTTTTTGCATAGATCGAAATTTAGTCCAGAATGGGAATTGTCCATTGTGTAGCGAAACATTACACATTCCAAAACACATCATGTGCAATCCAACTATCTCCCAGAAGAAAAAATTACTGCACCAGATTAGCGTTAATTCTATAGATTAATATCCAATCAGTTGTATTTTTTATTAAATTATTAAAACACATCGATTTTACAATGAGAAAACGCTCAAGTGAATAATCAAAATGTTTTTAATTTGCTCTATGTACCCTCAAACAAATTATGCGCTATTTGTGCATAATAGCCGGTCCCCTTATCGGTATTCTGAATACAAGTACCATGGTGCTTTGGGGCGTCTTGTTCGCTTTGGCATTACACGTACGAAAAGCATTTTGGGGTTGTAATCAGAATACGTAACAAGGCGAACAGCCTTTGGAAGCGGCCTTCTAGCAGCATGGAAATTTTAATGTGGAAATAATTTGCAAAGGGGGAGGAGTAATTGTTCAGCGCCAAATTCCAGTACTACCGGGTTTCGTGCGCACAAAAATAGACTATACTGTCTTTGAGATTACACAAAAGATTACAAGCTATCTAACCGGATTTTTTTCCATTATTCCCCTAATTCATCATATCCGCGCTTTGCGAACAAATCTACGCTCAAATTAGGTAAAAATAAACAAAAGAGATACAAAAGAAACGCTTGGAATGGTGCACCCATATCTTTAAGTACAGATTTTACATTTGTTTAAAAACTGCTCAATTTCGAAGGAAAGTAAGTTTAGAAAAAAAATCAGTTTAAAGTTTTCTTGATAGTCGAGTATTGCACGTAAAAAAAAGTCGAAACTGACACTAGCAGAATCAGCGTTCGAAAGTAATGTACGAATTTTTCCAGTCAGATTGAAAACTCTTAAACACAAAAAGATAATTGAGTTTCGGATGGATGTCATTCTCGGAATAATACTCGCAGCTTACAAGGTACATTTTGCTAATTTGTGTATTTTTCGCAGAATTTTGAAAACATATCTTTATTAAGAGTTGGTCTGAAATCATGGAGAGAGTTGAACATATTTTATACTGACGCATCATGACCGTCTAAACACTTGTAACGATCGATAACTTATGCCCGTGTGCTGATAAAAGTGAAGTCTAGGGCAACGACTTTTCATGGTGTTCCGATGTAGGTGGTCCTTATGCATCACTATTTATAGTAAATACTGAAAACTGGTTTTAATTCGTGATTCAAGTGCACGGTCAAGAGAAATGTTCCAATGATAAATATGAGAAACGAACGCAAAACTTTTCATATCGCCATGAAAACATTTGAGATTCTAAAAAAGAACTTTTTTATTTGCAACTTTTCGTCTTTACTTTAAAGGACGAGGCACACCGGACGCGATTCGGCGACGCGACGCGATTTTTCGACTTTGATAAACTAATAACTTTGGTTCTAGTTGAGATTTTCCGGGTATTCAAAGGCGATATAATATTCTTATTCATTTAGCCTACAAGTCTTGTAAAATGTTCTTCCTTGTAGATTTGTTTGCTTTCAATATATGAAAAATCGCGTCGCGTTACGGAATCGCATCCGGTGTGTCTGAGCCTTAAAAGACATCTTCAGACTAAATACTAAAAAATTGCATGAGACTTTGAAACTATATGAGCCAATTATTATCTATTTACAAGATGTTATGTTGAAAAATGGTGTGCAAGGATGATAAAGACAGAAGGGTGTACATAAGACCAAACAAACAAAGGGGCTTGAACAAACACGAAAGAGACGAAAAATATAAGTGGGTTAAGCGGCATGGAGCTGCCCCGAATGTTAAGATACGGTTTGAGCTTAGACGTGAGAAAGTTTTCGTGAATCATTAATTCACAAATGTCTTTATTCTTACACAGACTTTCCTGAATTTGTTAATGATTCACAAAGCCTTCTCGTATCTGAGCTTTTTTAAAATCCTGTTTTCCACTAGGTGGAATTTTTCGCGTGCGACAAATAAATCTAGCAATGTGATTGGTTCGCTTCGCGGATAAATATATTGCTAGCCATTCTGGGGCCGGTTGTTCGTACGCCGTTTAGCTGAAACGGTGGATAAGTCAGAATTCAAAAACACTTCCACTACTCTTCTCAAGCTTTTAAAATCAAATCTTATTTAATAAAACTATGCGTAAATACATCATTATTGTATTCAGTTAAAAACTTTTCAATTTCGACGTTCAAGGAAGACATGAATACGATGTCTATTTTGAACTTACATACGCCGTTTAAGCTAAACGGCGTACGAACAACCGGCCCCAGTTTGGTAGAGTTATTTTCGACATGGAAAAGAGGAAAAAAGGCTTTACGTCCAGGGACCGGTTGTACGAAAGTGCATGTATAGCCCACTGGATGGTGATTTTTTAAACATCCGTCAAATGCTGTGTGACCTTTACAAATGAAGCTCAGGATTGATATTCATGAATAGATCAAAGGCTGCATGCTATGTTTATTTCGTTGACCACCACTAATGTTTCGTCGTTTTTGTCCAAATTTACGAAGGTTGAAAAAAACACTTTCCAGTGGATAGGTAAGGTAAAGTAAACTTTATTTAAACACGCTAAATCCTTTAATATACATTGATTTCCAAGGGGAGCGTGATAATAAAAAACAACTAAAGATTACTTAGCGAACAAACACACATATTTACAAAGTTGAAGAAGGAAAATACAAATATTTACAAACTTTATTAATATACAAACTTGTAATTCATTGCAGGCTAGTTGCATGTAGCAGCAACGTAAACCTTACTAAGCTCTCGGCATTTCTAATTTCAAGTGGTAAATTGTTCCACAATTTGGTACCAATGAAACCTATACTCTTTTTCAAACAATCCGTTTTTGGAAAAGGAAGATTTAGCTTCACGTCAGAATCTCGTAAATTGTGATCGTGGGGTCTAACAATTGAAGCACGTAGCTATAACCGGCTCCAGGGCAGCCCTGTTCGCTTCACCTTCTTCAGCATATTTTCTGTCGTTTTTTGTCTGTTGTGATTATGCTCCCTTGTCTGTATCATTTTGTCATGAGAGTTATCATGTACAACTTCCCATCCTATATCATCGTTACTACTTTGTAACAAAACACATTGTAAATAGATAATAATTAGCTTATATTAATTGTCCAAAGACGTTTTAAATTAAAAGCGAAATGCTACAAATAAAAAATTTCTTTCTTAAAATCTGAACTGTTTTAAAACTTATATTTTGGGCTCTTGTATTTATCATAATAATTCGTTTTCGTTTTGGCAAACCTTTAGCAGCGATAGCAAATGTTCTATTTACAGACTACAGCCTTTTTAACAATGTTTCTTCTTATCTCTAATAAGACATAAAAACCTGATTTTCATAATTCATCGGCAACAATATGAAAACCAGTGGTAATTTAGCTGAAGCTGTCGAGTAGACCTAGTTGTGTTTTAAAGTGCGATTATAATCAGTTTATTTTTAAACGCTACGAATCTACATAAATGTTTTCGTCGATTCCTGTAGGAAATTCAATCTTTCGGTTTCAAAATGTAAACAAACCAATGTTTACAAAATGACTGCAACCGCACCTTTTAAAATTCCTGAAATTCTGACTTATATTATGAATCATAATTCTGATAATTTTGCCACAGCAATACAAGAATATGAGAAATCCGATTAGGGTAAGAGGGACTTACAGCAATGAAAAACACATCACAAGATGTAAATTTGTTTTCATAGACATTAGTATAGCTAAAAGGTGGTCTTTCTGGAAAAATGTAAATAAATAAAAGCAATTTAATGCTAATCTCATTCTTATGGAACGATGCAAGCGAACGTAATATTTAAGTACGACTTTATCGCCCCCATCGCAACAACCCAATACGTCATGTAAATGTATAACATAGCCAATGATTACCGTCTACTTCATGTATGTAGTGGCCTTCTTCAAAACCAACTTGTGGCGAGACCAGAAACACCAGAATGCGGAAAAACGTTCAAAAACTTTCCAAACACAAACTTTCCAACTTTCGCTCTGTAATTTTCTCTGAGTTTCTTTAAATTGAGCTCATTTCACAATTTTGATCATTGCAAAGTATTTTACACCATGCATTGCAACCAACACAGCCCATCAGTGCGTAAGAACGAAAAACACGGCAATATATTCCTAAAATCCTAGCTACACAGGGTAGAGCTTCTCGTCAGGAATTTTTCTCTTCCTTGAAGAGCGTCTGACTATATGCTTTCTAATCTCGTCCAATATCAAAACAGTAGACGCTATGCATGCAAGTAGCACTAGATCAGACAATAGTAACGCCTCAGTTTGAAATACCGCCTGCAAAGGAGGGAAATATATTACCAACATCTGACCAAGTAGGGATCCTCCTACGGCAAACAGGAACATCCGATTTGAGAATACTCCGATAGTGAACACAGACTTGACCTAAAATAAGAACAAAACCTGTTCTAGTTATTCTTTGATAAGTGCATCCAAGGGATATTGCATTCCAAAATCTTGAACACTTTGCAAAAAAGCCTGAACTGCGAAAACCACTAAAAAGTCGAAGAAATCCAGGAAATCCTTGAAAGTTTCAAAAAGTCCAGGAAAATGCGAGCAATGTCGTAAAAAGTCCAAATAAAGTCTAAAGAATCCAGCAATTTGTGAGCAAAAATCCATGAAAGAGACCGTAGGAAAATCCAAAATTTAACTGGAAGAACCACGGATGTTGAAAGTTCGAAAATCTCGCATTTTGTTTGGAGTGACATACCCCATGACGGATCTAGCATAACAAAAAAGATTGCGACATGTGCATTTTACCAGAATGCATTGCAGGCTTAGAGTATAAATGAGAAGATGACAAGAAAAACACCTAATGTTCTAAAATATTAACACAACGAAAAATATAACGTCACTTCTCTTTTTTAAACGATTTCCGACCGCAATGCATGCTGGTAAAGTGTACATCCACCATCTTTTTCGTTATGGTCAATTGTACGTGAATTTTCAAGCTATTAATTATATTATTATAGAAATTATATAGTATATAATTCCTTTTCAGGTCATAAAAACGTCTTTTTTGAAATCATCTTTGATTATACGAATAAAGATATAAGTCGTTTACTCAAAAACCTTAATCTCGCATAAAATTGCGTTCAATTTCTAATGATGCAACAAGCGTAACAGCAGAGAGCAAAACAAAATCCACAACAAGTTTAGATATTGTGATGGGTATTCACCAAAAATAAATCAGGATGGTAAAATAATCACAAGGTATCCGGTGAACCGGTAAAAGCAATCAATTACTATAAACAAAGTATGAAAAATCCATTAGCAGTTTTCCGGCACTTAGGCGAGCTATCATATATTGTGGCAAAAAATGGTAGTCATATTTTAAATACGGAAACCTCTTCAATAAGGACACCTCACTGGTGTAGGCCAGAGAACTCGAAGTAAACTAGAACGATAACTGAGAAGTCCCTATCACATATTAGAGACTAACAGAAATCCGACCGCACCAAAATTGCATAAGTCGATTTTCTTGTGATTTTCATGGCGCCCATGCTCAATTTGGCTTCAAACATGGCGACGAAGTTAGCGTTCCAGATTATCTACAGTTCACAGGTATAGGTAACTCTGTCACTTGGATGCTTCCCTAATACAAACACTTCTTCAAAACAGATACCTCTCTACTACGAACACCTCTCTAATACGGCCACCTCTTTAAAGGCCCGTTTACACTTTGATTTGCTGCAATATTTCTCCTCCTCGTGTATGTGATTGAAAACTTCACTAACGAGTATTGTGACTAGATTTTTCGATCAGTATATTTGTCAGTTGTTTACTCTATCACGTAAAAGAAAAATCGGAGCGAAAATCGCCAGTGTAAACAGGCCCTAATAAGGAGTAACTCTCCAACATGACACCTCTCCGGTGAAGACATCTTTTTAGTACAGACATCTCTGCTATACTGACACGTCTCTAGTACTGGCAACTCTTAAAGATGAGCAATTCTTTAATGTGGAGACCTCTTTCATACAGACACTTCTTCAGCGCAGACAGGTCCCCACAAACTCGTTTACTTTGAAGTACGCCTATATAAAACGGGCACCTTTCCCAGTACATGAGGCGAGTCGACCAGCTGAGCCGAAATCCCATCAGCAGCATGCCGAGTTACCCGCGCTCACTTGAGACGAAACTTCCTATCTAATTACATTCCTTCGAGTTGACCGGGCAAAGCGGGTTGAAATATTCATTAACTCGCACTAAGGAGGTGGTTAATTTGCGACTTAAATAACTTTTTTCTTCTTTTAATTATGCATAGTATAGGTAGTAAATCAAATTCAACAAATATGGCGACAGTATTTCTTTGGAGTGAATCAAAATACAATTTGTTAAGGTTTGCCGGAAAACAAACGTTCAGACATTTGGGTTTTCGAGAAAAATTGAGAAGCAATCAGGAGAAAAGTTATATCTAATTTGCTACCAATAGTTTTTATGTAAAACTACAGTACATTTACGGCCAACTGACGAAATATGGAGGCATCGATTTTAGGATTCTATTTTTAGATTGCTTTGCTACTCGCAGAGTTGTCAAGCCGGTCAACTAGCTCAGCCGGGACAACTCGCCTCAGGTAATTAGCTCCTCATACAAACATTTGTCTTTGCCTTATTCACATCCTTGTTAGAGTGTACGACAAAAAAAAACAGTTGCGCGCGATCTATAGAAATTAATTACTTAAAAAACCAAGACAATCAAAGAGACGCCCTCTAGGGGTCACAGGATGCATAGACGAGACGAGACGACATATGAAAAGAGAGTCAAGGTGAGATAGTCTAGACACACACGAATATCACGCAAATTGTGTAAACATTCAAAGTGGTAAACATCAGCTAATGTACAATTAATCAAAATATGCATGATTCTGTGATATTGAATGCGATGTAATTAGTCGTGCGTCATTGTGGTGCGCAGTTCGATTCTAATCCGTGCGGATATGGCATTACTTTTCCAGCTGCGCGAAAGGCAAATTCAGCAACGTAATTTCTGGGGAAAAAATTCCATGAATGACTTTGCTGAATAAAGTTTCACCTTTTTTGTGTATCAGAAATTTTACTGACCTACCGTATTTATTCGAATAAACGCCTTCCTCAAATAAACGCCGCAGGGAGAAGCAAACATATTATTAAACGCCGCCCTCGAATAAACACCGCACTTTTTTCATCCATGCGGCGGC
>JAODVQ020002127.1:0-46889 GCA_025400075.2 Phenganax stokvisi
GGGTCGGCGGCGGGGTCGGCGGCGTGGTCGGCGGCGGGGGCGGCGGAGTCGGCGTGGGTAAAAATGGCCGACAAGTTGAGCGAATTGCTAAGTGCTGCTGTCTAGCTATGCATATACACCCCCCCCAAATTATTGTTATGACATTGCCGAAAAAGGTGATGGAATCAGCCACTTTCTTTGACCGCCAGGAGGCGAAAATGATGCTCGAAACCCTGCAAAACCCCATGTTTATTTTCGGCTGCATATGCGGCCTCGCAATTCTGACGATCTATACCGATCACAAAACCAGCAGCAAGATCGAGTGGCTTCTGAACCAGGCCGCCGAACTGGCGAGCGCCGTTACCCTGCTGCGCGAGGTGGCTCAGCCCCTGCTGGTCATGAAAGACCGATTACGGGAATTGAATGCCCAGCTGTGGCAGTTCAGGTCATGGGCTCGACGCGAGATCAAGGAAGCCAAAGATCTGGCCTGGCGCAACCAAAGCGAAACGAGGCGCTTGCAAGGCATCGAAAAGCGAAGGCGCGCCCAGCAGCACCGGGAAATGGTGGGCTTGCGCCGGCAGATCAGGCTTGCTAAAGTCCGTAATGCGAGGCGGTAGTGGAACCCCGCCCCGCATCTCCTTATGGAAATTTGCTTTCGGCCAGGGTTTGCGCCCTGGCCGATTTTTTCTGCCTCACCCTGACCGCCTGCGAACTCGCCCCGACGTTCGGCCCACTTACGTAAATAGAAAACATTTTTCGTCGAAAATTCGTAAGTGACTGATTTATCGGCAAAAGAAATTTCAACTATTTGTGAAAAAATACTTGACAGTCTGTCTAGTATGAGTATAATAATAACCATGAGGCGACGCAAACGGCGGAGCCAAAACTGAGACGGAGAAAGACAATAATCAAATTGGCCCTCAACAAAAAAACCGAAATTGACCAGCCAGTCGGCTCGGAATCGTTTGACAGCCTGGACGCCGCAAACAAAGCAGCCCGCAAGCTGCGCCGTCAAGGATTGGCCGTCGCCATCGTGCGATGCGAGAGCGCCAAAACCGAAAAAGACCGTTTTGGCTACGAGCAGCATACCGCAGTCGTGGGCGAGTGGTTAACCGACTTTGCCGGCCCGCTGCTGACAGCCGCCGAAATCAAGCGAGCAAAAATCCAGCATGACCCCTTCTCGCGCGAGTACGAGCGCACAGGAATCTAAGGAGAAATCAATGAAACTCTACGCCATCGGATATAAATCCCGCGACCTGACTCCCAGTATGGTCAGAGCAAAAAACGCGCAGCGCGCTATGGAGGAGGCACTGATAGCCGCCGCCAGCAACGGCATTAGCCCGCTGCTCGGACACCCCATCGTCGGCAATCTCTGGATTGAGACGCCAGCCGGACGAAAAATCTATTACGGCTGCGCATGAGCAAATCAGGCCCCGGCAAAACCCACCGCATTTGAAATGATTTATCGGCAAAAGAAATTTCAACTATTTGTGAAAAAATACTTGACAGTCTGTCTAGTATGAGTATAATAGTAACCATGAGGCGACGCAAACGGCGGAGCCAAAACTGAGACAGACAATGACCACAATCGAGCAAATCTGGGAAAACTCAAAAACAGCCTGGAATAACGACGAAATCGACACCTGCCCGTCCTACGATCAAATGCAATACCTGACCAAACTGGTCGGCTGGAAAGGCGAGCGCGGCCAATCCGTTATTTCAGATATTGAGACCCTGACACGACGTGAAGCCTCGCGCCTCATTCATACCCTGAAATCGCTGCCGCGGCAGGACCGCACGGTTGGCCTCTCGCATGACGAGCGCGAGGAAATTTCAGCTTACTACGGCCGCCCCGGCATCTAGGAGATAACGCCATGACTGTCAAAAATTATGAACAGACTCCGTGGGATGGTTGCGGAAAATGCGGCACTGTCGCGACGACAATCTGGGACGGGGAGAACTGGACGTGCATTTCATGCCGCCACGAGCAACCCGACGTAGACCCGTTTGCCAACCAACCGATACCTGATTTCTATATGCGCCGGATGCCGGATGCCGGATGCCGGACGCCAGAGTGACGACATGAATTTATTACAGCCTCGCCCCAAACCCCGTCAGCGCCAATGTCTGAATTGCGGAAAGTCAATCGAAGACCGCCGACGGCAGGCGAAATACTGCCGAAACTACAACTGTTACCAGCAGTATCGCCGGCGCAGCATCGCGAATTCTGTGTGGCGTTACCGATAATGGTCGATCACACCAATATCGACGAGAAAATCAGATTGCGCCGCCAGCTAGACAAGCGCGGCGCAATCTGGGTTCCGTTTTGCGGGACCGGCGAACTGGCAGCGTCGGCAGAATATCCAGCAGCAAACATTCGCGCGTGTGACATTGATGCCGAGCGGGCGGCTCAATTCGCCGACTCCCACCCCGGCGCAACGGTCGAAATCTGTCCGGCTGAATCCTACCCATTCACGAGCTCCGACGAATTCACGGCGTTCGACATTGACGCCTATGTCTCGCCGTTCCCCGCGCTGGAGCACGGGCTGAAAAACTGCCGCCCGGTCTTATTTGACGGAAATCTGACTGTAGTGCTCACGGACGGCACCCGCCAGCATCGGCAACGGAAACGCCAAAAATACGATTGGCTGCAACACTCGTTTTACGCCGCGAACTCCCCGCTCGACGTTGCGAGCCAGGAATCGACGTGGACCGCAACAGTGATCGGATTCATTGGGCGCTGCGGCTGGAACGTGATCGACCACGAAATAGTAAACAGCGGCTGGATGCGTTACTGGTCGCTTTGGTTGGATTTGAAAAAATGAGCAAATCAGGCCCCGGCAAAACCCACCGCAGGAGCAAAATCATGGTATTAGATATTCGAGAAATCCAGGCCGCGATGAGCGAGGCTTTCAACGTCCAGGTTCAGGCGGTCCAGCGCCCCGCCGCCGTCAAGGGCGAAACTGAAACCTGGCTGGAAGTCACGCTGCGCGGCCGCCATGTCGGTTGGCTTCCAGCCGACACCAACCCGCAAGCGGCAATTAACACAGCCCGCCGATGGCTGCAACAGAATCGGGAAATCGCCCGTGCTGATCGGTCTATTAGACCCACTGGACGTCTTTTGGCCGGTCGAATCGTCAATCACATGACGGAGACACGAGCATGAAACCCGTAATAATGAACCTGCTAACCAATGATGAAGCAACGGTGTTTAGCGCCTACAACGCGCCCGACGAGGCAACAGCGGCAGTCGATTCCGCCGAGCTAATCAACCGGGGGGTGCCGCACTACTACTTGATTCTGACCGGCGACAGACACAAGCCATATCGTCGCGTCAATGTGGGGATTTCGCAATGAGCGTCGCCGGAAAATCGCACAGGTCCGGCATTGCCTTGCTGGACCTCGCGCGGATGTTTCCCAACGATCAGGCCGCCCGCGTTTGGTTCGAGTCGATCCGATGGGCGGCGGGTCGGTCATGCCCGCATTGCGGCAGCGAACGCACCAGCGCCGTTCCCAGGGCGAATCCGATGCCCTACCACTGCGGCGGATGCCGCAAATATTTTTCCGTCCGCACGGGCGCCGTCATGGCGCGGTCGAAACTGGGATTGCGAAAATGGGCGTTCGGAATTTATCTAATGTCAACATCGCTATCGCTCAAGGGCGCGTCGAACATGAAACTGCACCGCGATCTCGGCATCACGCAAAAAACCGCCTGGGTGATAGGACAGAAAATCCGCGAGGCTTGGGCTAGCAGTTACGGCCCGTTTTCCGGCACGGTCGAGCAAACCGAAAAGCGCGGGCGAGGCAGGCCGACCACTCACCCGCTTGAGCAAATCGAGGCGACGCCCGAGGAAATGGCCGAGGCGATTTTCCGCCATGCCGAGCGAGATTCAGACGGCGACCAAACCGAAGGGGATTACTAGATCAGAAACCGATGCGGCTCAACACGCGCTGAACGCCCTCGACAGCCCGCGTTCGAATCCGCCCACGGTCAAGCAGCGAGGTTCGATTCGCAGCCAGGCCCGATACCCGGTCGGATACCAGCGCCAGCAGTGACTGTCCCGGCCCCACGATATTCACCTGCTTGACCTTCAGGTTAAGCCGCAACCCGCGCGCGCCAAACTGCCCCGCCCGAACCTCGGTGATTATCATGTCCTGGTAACCGCCCAGAGGGGTCAGAACGTCAATCAGGGTCAATTCGTCGCGTATGCGCCGCAGAGCCGCATAGGCCGCAAAGGCCCGATGCTTCCTGCCCGCCACAAGCCCGGTCAACTCAACCTCGGCCGGCTCAACAAGCGCGTGATCCGAAATCATCACCCCCGTTTCAAGCGGCTCATCAACCGTGGAAGCCCTCAAAGTGTGAAGCGCTTCAGGAAAACCATCCACCAGCAACTGAACAAGGGGAACCAAATTTGTCTTCGTCGGTAGTATTGCAATCAAGGCCATTTACTGATTACCATGCGCGATTATGGAAAGTCGAGAAACCCATGTTACCGCACCCTGCGCCACAAAGGGATGCACCCACTCAGTCAAAAAGCACCTGAAAGGCCGAAAAGGAAGGCACCCCACCTATTGCCCCGCCTGCGCAAGGCAGCGCCGGCGCGATAAGGTAAGAGCCGCCGTTCGGGCTTACCGCTCCCGAAAAAGGACTCCAGCTAATGGGGCGGAGAACAGGTAGGCCTAGGGGCAGGCCGACCACCCTGACGGATGAGCTTATTGATCGGCTGCATTCCGATGCGCGTGACGGGCTGACTGACGCGGAAATTATCCGAATCCGCGGCATTCCCTCATCCACGTTTTACAAATGGAAGGAACAGGCTGCGCAATCAGTGCTGAAAAATCGCCGTTCCAGGGCGCGCCTTTTGGTAGAGGAATTGGCCCGCGGGCGCGCCCTTCGCATCAAGGATCTGAGAGCCCGCCTCGACCGCATGGGCGAACCAATGCGCGTTGAGTTCGAGCAGTCGACCCGAACGGCCTTCCTTGACGATGCCGGCCTGCCCCTGCCCTACAGCGATCGTGGCAAGGCCACTTCCGTTGCCGTGCTGCGATCAGGCTGGAAAGAAATACCGCCCAATTACCGCTACCTGCAAACCGAGCATGACCGCTTGCAGCGCCAGGCAGACGAAGGCGGCGGTGATGATATGGTCACCCCGCTGCAAATAACGTTCACTGACGAGTTGCCCGATGGCGACCCGGCAAAACCCCAAAACCTGCTACCCGCACCTGAAGAGCCCGCCAATGAAGCTGAAACATCAAATGTGGAAGATCAATCAACTGAAGCCCTACGACCGGAATGCCAGAAACCACCCGGCTGAGCAGGTCAAAACCCTAGCGAAATCCATCCAGGAGTTCGGCTTCACCGCTCCCCTGCTGGTCAGCGCCGATGGCGAGGTCATAGCCGGGCACGGCCGGCTGCTGGCCGCCGAATACCTGGGCCTTGACCGTGTGCCGGTGCTGATTGCCGATCACCTTACCCCTGACCAGCGCCAGGCGTACCGCATCGCCGATAACCGCATCGCCGAACTCTCGACCTGGGATCGCGCGGCCCTGCGCATGGAAATGCAGGAACTGAACGCCAAGCTGCCGGGTCTGGATGCGCTGAAGTCAATCGGCTTCTCCAAAAAGCAGATGGCACGACTGATGCCTGAATTGCGGGCAGGCGATGACAAGCCCGCCCCTGAGCCGAAAAAGAAAACGGTGGCGAAGCCGGGTGAGATATGGCTGCTGGGCCGCCACCGCCTGGCCTGCGGCGATGCCTGCGATGTCGCCCTGGTCAAGGCCCTGCTGGATGGTGCGCAGCCGCGGCTGATGGTGACCGACCCGCCCTATGGGGTGAACTACGATCCGAACTGGCGGCCCGGTGTGGCCCGAACCGATCAGGTGCCCAACGATACCAGGGCCGACTGGCGCGAAGCCTGGGCGCTGTTCCCCGGCGACGTGGCCTATGTGTGGCACAGCGGGCTGAAGAGCGCCGTGGTGCTCGATTCCATCCTGGCCGCAGGCATGGAGCCGCGCGCTCAGATCATCTGGAGCAAGGAAAACCTGCGCATCGGCCGCGGCCACTATCACTGGATGCACGAGCCCTGCCTGTACGCTGTGCGCAAGGGCGGCAAGGCCGAATGGCAAGGCGGTCGAAAGCAGACAACCGTGTGGAATATTCCCGGCACCACCGGCAGCGGAACCGGCGGCAAGCACGGCACCCAAAAGCCAATGGAGTGCATGGAGCGCCCCATCAGAAACCACGGCGGCAACGTGTATGACCCCTTCGTCGGCAGCGGCACCACCCTGATAGCCGCCGAACGCCAGGAGCGCGATTGCTTCGCTATCGACATTGACCCGGCATATTGCGACGTGGTTATTGAGCGATGGCAGAACCTGACCGGGGGTAAAGCCCGCAAGCTATGACCGCAGCATCGCGCGCCGTATTCCCGCCCTGGTTCCGCCCCTTCGCTCGGCGGGGGCGGTACAAGTGCGTCTACGGCGGGCGGTCTTCAAGCAAAACCTATACTTTGAGCCTGTGGCTTATTCTGGCCTCGGCCTCGAAGACCTGCCGTATAGGCTGCGCCCGGCAGTTTCAGGCTTCCATCGATCAGTCAGTCAAGCCCAGCATGGAGTGGGCCATTCACCACTTGGGCCTTCATCGTCACTTCAGGGTCAACAAACACGATATTTACTGCCCTATCACGAAATCGGTCATTTTCTTTAAGGGTATTGAGCGCAACATCGAATCAATCAAGGGCTGGCACGACCTCACCCACGTTTGGTTCGAGGAGGCCCAAACCTGCAAAGAGGAAGCGATGGATATCATTATCCCGACCATCATGCGCGGGGAAAGCGAAACCGAGGCGTGGTTCACCTGGAACCCGCGCTACAGAAGCGATTGGATCTGGAAGCGCTTCGTTCTTGAGCCGCGGGCCGGCGATATTATTCGGAAAATCAGCTACAAGGATAACCCCTGGCACACGGTCCAGGCCGAAGAGGAACGCCTGGCTGACCTGCGACTGAATCCGCTGCGATACGCCCACATTTGGGAGGGCAACCCCGATGACGGAGACGGCGATACCATCATCCTGCCCTTTGATTGGCTGACAAAGTGCGTACAGGCATACCGCGATGGCCTGCATGGCGCGGCATCGCGCTTCCCGGCCCACGGCGGGCTTGACATCGCCGACGGCGGCAAGGATTCGAACTGGTTTGTGGCGCGAAACGGGCCGGTGCTGGAATGGCAGGAAGGGTGGCACAGCAGAACGCCCGGCTTCCTTCGGCCCACGGCCGAGCGCGCTGACCGGCTCATGACGGAATACGGCGGAGAGCGCCTGTACTACGACGGCGGCGGCGTGGGCGCACCCATCCGGGCCGACTTCCACCGCATGGATGAGGATTTCGGCAAGCGGCCGTATTCGGCCAAGCCGGTGCTGTTCGGCGGCAGGGTGGAAGGCAAGGATCGGGTGTACTGGCGCGGGAAAACGAATGCGGAGTACTTTCTGAACCGTTCGGGCCAACTGGCTTTTAATTTGCGCGCCCGCGCGCAAAACACGGTGAACCTGATGGAAGGCCAGGATGTTGACCTGGAACGCTGCCTTTTCATCAACCCCGACACCCCGCGGCTTGAAGAATTTTTAGCTGCTCTTTCGCAGCCGCAATGGTACGATAACCCAACTAGCGGGAAGGTCACGGTCGACAAGCGCGGTGACCTAGCCGGTGATTCGCCGGACCCGTATGATGCAACCGCTCTGGCCTTTGCGCGGGATTCTGAGGATGGGCTGCGAAAATGAACTCACAGGAAGCCATATCATATCTTATCGACGACTGTTCCATTCGGCGGGCCTCTTGGCCCAAAGGGCTTTCGATTCGAATAAATAGGGCTGGAAATCTGGTATTTAACCAAGATGGGTGGTCTGTTCAATTTTTTGTTTGCGAAGCAATGCAGAACAAAACCGACCGTGATGCTGATAATTGGGAGGTTATTGAACCATGAGCCGAACAGGGAAGGCCGCAAAGCCGCTGATAAAACTGGCTTGGGGCACTGACAGCGCAGGCAAGCAGGTTCTGTACCCCCGCAATGCCCCGATGCCGATGCGGGGCCGTGACGCTTCCAGGGGCGCGCCCGGCATGGCATCCTTGACCCCAACGTTGCTGAACCCCACCACCGGCCTGGGCGGCAATCTCGACCACTCAAGCAGCCTAGCTTTTCGGGATATCTACCTGGACCAATACGAGCTAGAAATCGTTTACAGAAATTCATGGGTCGTGCAAAAGATGGTGAACATACCCGTTAACGATATGTTTACCCCCGGCAGGGCGTGGACCGGAGATAACAGAGAAGTCATTGAAAAAATGGAAGCGGCCGAGGCCGAGCTTGGGGTGCTGCGCGCGGTCAAGAACGCGATGAAGTGCGCAACCCTGTACGGCACCGGCCTGCTGGTGATACTCAGCAAGGATCAGGATCCCGAAGAGGAACTGGACCCGGAAAAGGTGACCGAAGGCTCGATCGCCAACCTGCTGGTGCTTGACCACTTCCGGGCCGATATCGACGCATGGGTGATTGACCCCAAAACCCCGCGCTACGGCCTGCCGTATATGTACCGCATCACCCCGCTCATTTCGCCACAGGAAAGCCTCATTAACGTCCACCACAGCCGGGTGATTCGGTTCGACGGCGTGGAAGCCCTGCAAACAGAAGGCTGGATGAGCAACATCCGCGATTGGGGCGTTTCGAAGGTGAACGCCACCATCAACGAGGTGGCGCGCGAAGAGGCCATGCAGGTGGGCGTTGACCATCTGATCCAGGAGGCCAGCATCCAGGTGATGAAAACCAGCGGCTTCAAGGATGCTTTGATGGCCGAGGATGGCCGGGCAGACCGTGACATGCCTTCGCTTAGCGAACTGGCCCAAGCCCAAACCCTGACCCGCTCGCTGTTCCGCATCATGTTCACCGACCGCGAGGATGAAACCGACCGCCTCGCGGTGCAATTCGCCGGCATTCCCGATCTGCTGGAGCGGAAGCTTTCCCGCGTGGCGGCCATGTACGACGTTCCCCTTACGCGCTTCCTGGGCATCAGCCCCGGAGGGTTGAACTCAACGGGTGACAGCGACATGCTGAACTACAGCGTCCGGCTGGAATCGGAGCGCAATTCCTTCATGGCCGCCGATGGCATGATGCTGGACCGGGTCGTTGCTGCGCATGCGGGATTGGCGGAACCGCCCGAAAGCGAATGGCGCCCGATTTTCCAGATATCGCCTGACAAGCAGGCCGACATGTATTCGAAGGAAAGCGAAGCCATTGCCCGGCAGGCCGAGGTTGGGAACATTGACGAGAACGACGCTCGCTCTGCGCTCAGTAATATGCCAGAATGGTTCGGCGAACTCCCGGAATGGGACGACGCGGAAGTAGAAGGCATGCGCCAAGCAATCAACCCAACCCCTGAGCCGGCGGAAACCAGCGGCGGAAACCAGGGCGAATAACCAGGAGAACCCCATGCAAGAGCAATCAATACTTGAACTGCCGGAACACATTCGGAAGGAGCGCGAGCAGCAGGCCAAGCCCACGGCATACGACCTGCGCTACCTCCAGGCCGAGCACCTTGACCACGACGTGAAGTTCCGGTCCAACCCCACAGGCAACCCCGATGACGGGTTCTTGGCGCTGTGGACCGTGCTGTGCCCTGAGGCGAACGGGGTCACGAATCATTGGGCCGTGATGCTGATGGATATCCATGCTCCGAATCAAGTCAGGGCGCGGGAATCCGCCGGAACACAGCTACTGCGCGAAGACCTGACCCATGAATTGCAGATCCGCGCCTGCTCCCACCGCAAGCCGATGCCAGATATCACGAAAGGCACAACCGATGATTGGGGCAGTTTCGTCATTCAGCCGGCCATGCACCGCTACCAGTTCAATCCTGACCACTACTCGGAATTGATCAATCGCCCCGACCAAGACCAGCCGGGCTGGGGAATGGCGCACCACATGGCGGCGGATTATGTTCACAAGGCGGTGGTGCTTCCCCTTGATGCGCGCGAACTGAACCCGGTGGGACAGAACAAGGCCGTGTACACGTACATATTCCGCGGCGGGGTGGGCATCTATGCGCACTTCCCCATATTCCAGCAGGACCAGGACCTGACCGAGGAGCAGCTTGAGCAGTTTGAAATGCTCAGGCAGCCCGGCATGGAAGTGGATATGCTTCAGATGGGGCCGTAGCTGAACTGATGGCCCCCAGGTCGCGCCCGCCGAAAACAGCGCGCGGCATCCCACCCCGGAAGCTGGACGCACGGCGCTACGAGCAGGAAATCAATCGCCTGATCGTTGCGCCAATGTTCGCCCAGGTCGATACGGCCATACGGGCCGCCAACCGGGATTACATTGACCTGCGAAACAAGATCAGGGCCATTCCCCTAGACCCTTCCGTCACCGCGCTGGCAGGCCAGGCGGCGAAGGATCAGATGGCCCGGCTGAAGGCGTACCACACAAAGCGCTACCACCAGACCATGCGGCGCTACCTAGGGCTGTCAATCAACTTCATGTCAGATGGGGTGCTGGAGCCCATACTGAGCCAGGCCATTGCCGAGAATGTAGACCTGATCGTCACCATACCCCGGCGCTTCCTTGACGCGGTGACGGCGGATCTGACGCGCCTTGCCCGCGAGGCCCCGTTTGACCAGAAGGCGCTAGCCGATACCTTGCGCAAGAACTACCAGTCCACCGGGTACAACCTGCGCCGTCTGGCGCGTGACCAGACCAGCAAAACCATCGGCAAGCTGACAAAGGCCCGGCATGAACAGGCGGGCATTACTGAATACGTTTGGCGATCGTCAAGGGATGGCAGGGTGCGGGAAACCCACCGCCAGAACGATGGGCGGGTGTTCAACTGGAACGCGCCGCCTTCGGCAACCGGGCACCCCGGCGAGGATATTCAATGCCGCTGTGTGGCCGATCCGGTGGTGGCCGGCATACAGGTGGCTCGGCAACCGCAGGAACAGCCCCCGACGCTGCCCCAGCCTGCGCCCCCGCCCCCTGCGGTTGCGCCCCCGGCGCCGCAACAGCCGCCTACAGCGCCCCCTGTGACCCCTGCGCTGTTTGTCGCCAGGGAAGCGGCGCGCTCGGCAGCCGAAAAGAAGTGGCACGGCCGGTCATGGTGGGCCAAGAACTCGAATGCGGCCGAGGCCGCCAGTATTGCCCCGGCGCTCACCGGCGGGGTGCGCAAGCTGCCGGGCAAGTATGCGTTCTACCGACGAGGCCCGCGCATGATAAACATGACCAAAGAAAACCTGAATTCACGCTCAAGCCGCGGGGTGTGGATGCACGAGTTCGGCCACCACATTGACCACATGGCGTCAGGCGGGCTGGGCGCCATGAAAAGCGGCGATCGGCAAAGCTTTGTGAAGGCCATGAAGGCCACCGCGAAGCGAACCGATAACATCGTTGCCGCCGATCGCGACCTTGCCTTCAGCCGCGGCGTCCAGTTGACCGCGAAAACGGCAGCCCAGCGCCGCAAGCTGTTCAAGGACCTGGAACAGCGAACGGGCATCAGCCGGCGCGAGATCAGGCAGTTCCTGAAACAGCACGGCTACGGCAGAACGAAGGCGGCGAAGCTTGGCGTGCTCAAGGAAGTCCAGGAAACGCTGGAATACCTGCTGCATGACGCCATCGCCAGGAAGGACTTGCAAATGTTCCGCGACGTGGTATTCATGGAGCGGCACGTGTTCGACCGGGCGCTGGCGCGGTTCCAGGCAGGCAACCTCTACGAAATAGGCCACCACGTCTCGATGCGCCGTCAGCTATACGAGGATGCCGGGGTGCTGCCGGCCTTTGACGATATCATTGACGCGACCACGTATGGCAGGGTTGAGGTGGCATACAAGCACTCGGAGAACTACTACAAAACGCGCTCAGGCGGGCGGCAATCCGAAATCTTCGCCAACAGCGTCCAGATCAAGGGAACCGACGAACTGGCGGATAAGGTGTACCGGAAACTCATGCCCGAACTGAGCAATGAGGCTGACGAAATTTTGAATGATTACATAGCCGCGCAAAAGGCGCTGGCAAAAACAATGGAGGCCCCCTGATGGCGAAACTTTCCGAAAGGCTGATAGCGCTTGCCGATGACTACGAGGACCGCTTCGGAGAACGCCTGCCCCTAGGCTGGTCAATCACCGATGCGGCCATCCCCGCTATTGAGCAGGCCCTGGCCGAAGGCAGCACCGCCCCGGTTCGGGCCTGGATCGAGGCTGACGAGGCGGGAGAAGCAGAAGATGGCATTGACCGCTGAACGGGGTGCAGTAATCTCCTGACAGAATTTGCTGAAATCGGAAAAGGCCCCTTAACCGGGGCCTTTTCTTTTACCCCGAAAAAATCCGTTCCCGGCGGGAACAGATTTTTGTAAGCATTAATTGAGACCCCCGGCCGTGCTATAACAGCGCCATGCAATACACCCGCCCAGCCGCCTATGCCGCCCGGCCGTACCGATACGGCGCGGCCCATCTATACAAGACACTGGAAGGCAGCAGAAACGAAAACGGCGAATGGGAACCCGGCGGCGTTGCGGCCGCCGAAACGGTCGGCCTGTACGATGCCCCTTACTCAGACCGCATGGAAAGCCGCGAGCGCAGCCTGGCCCAGGGCGATGGCGCGCGCGTGTACGCCAACCGGAAGGTATTCACCGACAAGGAACTGACCCCCAGCGAAGATGACCGCGACGGGGATATCCTCAAGATCGCGTCAGAATTCTGGCGCGTCATTGCCTTGTCACGCTGGGATGACGGCGCCACCCGGAACGTAAACGGCGCCATCAAGCGCGAGCAAATGTACGAGGCCAAGCTCGAACGCCTGGAAAATCAGAACGTTGCCGATGGCGATACCGTACCGCAGGCCCCTATGCCCGGCACCGGCGACCTGGCCCGCTCAATTCGCCGCTATATTGCCCTGGGCGCTGACCTGGTGACGCTGAACAGCGCTGGCGAGGTCACCGGCCAGTCAGTCATACCCGCCAACGGCCCAGGGCCTACGCCCCACCCGGTTTTCGCCACCGTGCTGCTGCGCGAATTCCGCCAGGAAAGCCACCGCAGGACGCACTACGAAGATGAGGCTGACGAAACAACCGAGCAGGTCGAATTGCCTATGGCGGTAACGGCCTCAATCAACATTTACGGCCCCGGCGCGGATGAAACCGCCCAGGACTTGATTACCTGGATCGAAAGCGAAGCCGGGCGCCGCGAAGAAACCACCCGCTGCTTTACCGTAGAAATGCCGCCCGGCGGCTTCTCGTTCCGCAGGCTTGACGGCATCAGCGCCGGGGCCTGGGAAGAGCGGGTTCAGCTTGACCTGAAAATCTGCTACATGCACTCCGATACCGCTGACGTGGGATATATGCAAACGTCCGAAATTGACATATGTCTCGATGACCTGGAACAGGAAACGGTGGAAATCGACGGCGGGTAGCAGGTAAACATTAAATAGGACTTCCGGTAGTGCTATAAAGGCGCTACAAGTTTCAATCAGCGGGGAAAACTATGATCCCAATTTCTGAAGTGGTAAAGGTGCAAACGGACGTTTTCGCCGGCGGCGTGGCCCAGGGGGAATTCGGCCGCGGGTTGCACCTGACAAAGGACGCGACCCTTGCCGGCGGCGGCGCGGGCAAGGTTCAGGCGTATTCAACGGTAAAGGCCCTGAATGCCGCCTTCGCATCAGGCAGCGAGCCGCGCAAGTCAGGCGCTGCCTGGTTTGCACAAGATCCTTTTCCCCAGCCGCTGCTGATCGGCCGCTGGAACCAGGCGGTGGTCAAGACCACCATCACAGGGGGGACGCCAAAGGCGGTAACCGACATTGAGGCGGTAACCGCCGGCAGCATCGATATCGGCGGGATCGAGAAGACCGGCATTGACTTCGATACCGACACCAGCTATGCCGATGTTGCCGCATCCCTGCAAACCGGCCTGCGCGCAGGCAGCAGCGCCGGCGACCTGCTGAATGACGTTGCGGTGGCCTATGCCAACGGCCGTTTCACTATCACCCTGGAAGATTCCGATGCCATCAGCGAAAACGGCGGCCTGCCGCAGGATGCGTCGAGCGGCACGTCCATACTGGAACTGCTGGGGCTGCGCGCCGAAGATGGCGCAGTCTACAAGCAGGGCGGGCCGAACGAGGCCAGCAATATCACCGATGCGCTCGATGCCATCAGGCGAGTAGAAGACAACTGGTATTTCCTTTTCCTCGACGCGGAACAGTCAGGCCAGCAAACGATGGTCGACGTGGCTGCATGGGCGCAATCGAACGGCAAATTCTTTGTGGCCCACTCCCAGGAAGCCCAGGCGCTGGTATCGAATGACTCAACCTCGAAGATGGCGGAAATTCTTGCCACCGAAGCCTCGCGGGTCATTTGCGTTTACAGCGCCTTCCGCGATTACCTGGCGGCCTCGGTGGCGGCCAAGCTTTCCAGCGTTGACTTCGACTCGCTGGATTCGGCCATTACGCTGAACCTTCAGCAGATGCCCACCATATCGCCCAGCGATATCACCCAAAGCCAGAAGGATGAACTGGACCGAAAGGGCGGCAACTACTACATTCGCTTCGGCAATTCGCCGCGCTTCGCCAACGGCATCACGGCCGATTCCGGCGTGTGGGCCGATGTTCGTCATTTCCTTGACTGGCTCAACAACCGGGTGCAAAACGAGGTTTTCAACCTGCTGGCGTCCGGCAAGCGCATTCCGGCCACCTCGGCCGGAACCGCACAGCTTGTCGACGCGGTAAACCAGGTGCTGGAACTAGGGGTCCGCAGCGGCCATCTGGCCCCCGGCAAGGTTTCCGAAACCCTGGCAAACGAGATTCGCAGGAATACCGGGAACGCCCGCTTTGACGGTTATTTGACAAACGGGTATCTGGCATATGCGACCCCGATCGCAGAACAGGCGAAGGCCGACCGCGATGCGCGCAAGGCGCCGCCTATCAAGGTTTGGGCGAAGGGCAGCAGCGCATTCCATGACGCTGACATAGCAATCACTTACGAGGAGTAAGCCTCATGACAGTCAAAACCACTTCCCAGCGCCGGATTTCGCTGATTCTGAACGGGCACCTGTTCGAGGGCTGGGCCACCGAAGATCAGCCCGTTCAGTTCCCAGGCTTTGACCTGGTTGAGGTATCGCGCGGTCGTGACGGCATCCTGTATGCCTCGGACACCGGCCAGCGCGGCGGCGAAATGACCGTTATGCTTCACCCTACCTCGCCCACGGCCCAGCGCATCCTGCAATGGCGCAATGACCACATGCGGGACCAGGATGTCATTTTCGAGGGCATCTACAACGACCCCGATCTCGGCGTTTCCCTGACCATGCGCGATGGGAAGCTGAAGAGGGCCGATGAAATAGTGGTCCAGGGCAAGAACTACGAGGCCACCTGGGAATTTCAAGAGACTATCAGCAACGTTGATGGCGGCACCCCGAACGAAGCGCCGCGGCGCGTCGGCGCCTGAGGGGTAGGCCATGAACGCCCAGGACGCGCAAGCGCAGCAACTGGTTGACCAGTTGCTGGATAGCTGGGATGAGACGGAGTTCACCCTGGAAGGGGTTCGGTTCGAAATCAGGAAGCTGCTGCCGCTGAAGGCGTTCCGGCTGCTTGAAACGATCCGGCCCGGCATCAACGATGCGGTAAACGCCATCAAGCCAGAAGCTTTCGTTACCGCCCGGATGGCGGTTCCGGCGCTGAACCGACCCGGCATGCAAATGGCAGTCGGGCTGGTTCGGGTGCTGCTGGCCCTGCCGCCGGAAACGGTCAGAAAGGCGATGGATGCTTTCTTTGCTGAAGTGCATTGGACCGATGACAAGCGAACCGTTCCCGTTTCCCTGGCGGGGCGCGAAGATGAGGCGATCAAGAACCCGTTCCACTTCTACCTGATTCTTGCGAGGTGCTTCGTTGTCAATTTTTTGGACTATTTCGGCGGGATGCAATCTACTATGGCGGCGGCAGTGACTACAGCCCAGCCAGATATGCAAACGTAGAGCCGTTTTTCGCGGCCCCCCTTGCCGCGAAGATGGTCAGCCTCCCCGACCTGAAGCGCCGCGGCGATGACGGGCAGCCCCTGGTCACCATTGACGACGTGGCTGACATGAACGAAATACTGATCGTGGATGCCGAGAATCAGCGCAGGGCGCAAAAGGCAGCCGAAAACAAGTCCAGAGCCAAGGGGAAATAGCCGTGGCATTCAACGAAACCGTTATCGACCGCCTGGTCACTTACCTGGTGTTCCGCGAAGATGGCGTCGATATGGATGCTATGGAGCGCCGGCTCAACCGAATTTCGGGCGGCATGGATCGGCTGGGCAACCGCTTCCTTGCCGCTGGCGCCGCCATGACCGCGGCCAGCTTTGTGCCTGTTTCCAAATTCGCCGAATGGGAAAGGCAGCTTTCCCTGCTTGCGGGACACGTCGATATCGGCGAGCAGGAAATGACCGTCGATATCATGCCCCGCCTGCTGGGGCTTTCGAACCAGTTCGGCAAGCCCGTTGAGGAGCTAACCGCCGCCCTGAAGGCCCTGATGGACATGGGGTACAGCACTGAAGAGGCTTTCAGGTCAATGGATGTTCAGCTTCGAACCAGCATGGCGGGCATGGGTGATGCGCTGGACCTTTCCTGGTTCGAAACAGGCGTTAGAACCACCTTCGGAATCGATGACCCCAACCGGATTTTTGGAACGCTGGCATCGGGCTTTGCCAAAATGAAGCGCGATAACGCGAACGCGCTCGCTTCCGCCATTGGCATGGTAGGCCCTTCGGCCGCGCAGTTCGAGGTTTCATTCGAGGAAGTGGTGGGCACGTTGGCCGCTATGGATGCCGCTGACGTGCCGGTGATGGAGGCCGCCACCAGAATCGAATCCTTCCTGGCTTCTCTGATTAACCGCACTGACCAGGGCAAGGAAGCGCTGGAAAGCGTGGGGACTTCGTTCGAAGATATGGAAGCCAGCATCCGGGAAGTGGGCATGCTGGACACCATCAAGCACCTGAACATGCTTTTTGGCGGTGACGTGGAAAAATGGAAGGACGTACTTGGCCGGCTGGAAGGCACAAGGATGGTGCAACTGCTGACCGGGCCGACGGGTGATGAGTTGAGGGAAGCAATCAAGTCGATTGACCCCGTCGAAGGCATGAGCATCATTGACCGCACGGTAGACCGGGTCGATGACGATATCATTAAAGAATGGGAACGGCTCACCGAGCGCTTTGACAACAAGCTGATCGAGCAAGGCGCGCGGCTTCAGGATTACGGACGCGACTGGATCGGGCTCGGCAACCGGGTCATTGATTCATACGAAAACAGCAGTGAGGCCACAAAAGGCTGGATCGATTTCGGCCTCACTTCCGGCCCGCTGCTGATCGGTTTGGGCATTGCCCTGAAGGCGGTGGCCTTCGCCTTGGGGCCTTTCGTTTCCGGCATCCTGTGGGCCGGCCGCTCAATCATGACCATCCTGCCGTTCATAGGTGCGCTTGCCCGCGTGGTATTCGGCTTGCCCGGCTTGCTGCTGGCCGCCGGCTACCTGATATTTCAGAATTGGGAATCCATCAAGGGTTACTTTTCTGACGGCATCGAAAAGCTGCTGGTGGATTGGGCGGGCCTGGCTCACAGCCTGACGGGGGTACAAAGCTGGGAAGATTTGAAAGCCTGGTTCGATGACTTCGGCAAGGCGCTTCATGATATATGGATGTTCTGGCTCGACGCTATCAAGTCAGCGGCCCTGGGCATATGGGAGGGCGCCGGCCTTGACCGGCTGGCAGAATGGATTGTTGATCGGGGCAATGCGGCCGGGCTGGATCAGCTTGGCGATGCCGACAATCAGCCCAGCTTCATTGAGGCCGAACGCGCCCGCGGCGCGGCCAATGCGGCGAATCCACCCCCCACCGCTGAATTTTCCTGGTGGCGCTACCTGTTCACCGGCGCCGGCCGGTCTGAAGAAACTGCGCTGCCCGGCACTTCCGATGATCCGTTGAATCCGAATCGGCAAGCCCAGATTGACCCTGTGACCGGCGAATTGCTTGCGCCCCCCCCTGTTGCGGTTGAATTGTTTCCGCCCCTTCCGGTAGGCCCAGCGCCGGATCTCGCATCCGGTTCAGGCGCTGGCGGCGGCGAGGTCAGGGTGGAAGTGGGCGACGTGACCATCAACGCGCAGGGGGCTTCCGCCGAAGAGGTTTACCGAGAAGGCGCTCAGGCTTTGCGTGACGAGATCGGCAAGGTCATGACTGGAACCGATTCGCCGGTCAGGCGCTGATTCCGAAATCTGTTCCCGCCGGGAACGGTTTTTTCCAAAAGTAAACATTAAATCAGACTACCAGTAGTGCTATAAGTGCGGCATGCGCGCATTGAGCCTGACAAGCGGCGACCTGGATTTCACCGTGGTCGACGGCCTGAAGTCAGCCGACCAGCGAATCCGCCAGCGGATTCAGTTCTGGTTCGGTGAATGGTTCTTGAATACGCGCTCAGGCATCCCCTACCTGGCCGATGTTTTCGGCTTCGAACGTGACGAGGACCTGGTGGAAAGAACCATTTCCGATCAGATCAGGGCCGTGCCTGACGTTGAAGAAGTCAGGGATGCCGAGGTCACCCTGGATGGGGCAAAGCGAACGCTGATTTACAAGGCAACCGTGGTCACCCGGTATGGGCTGGTGGAACTGGACGGCCCGCTCAGCGAGCCGATTCCGTTCCTGCGCGACGACAATGAAGCCTTCGGGCTCTCATTCAGCCGGGGTTTTGGCGCATGACCGTTCGAACCAAGACAGAACTGAAGCAGCAGGTGAACAGCCTGCTGGCTACCAACCAGACCGGGGAAATCACCGCGGCTGACATTCGCTCGGTTTTTGTTGACGTTATTGACAGCATGGCCCCATCGGCCAGCCCTTCGCTGTCAGGAACGCCTACCGCCCCAACCCCGGAATCCGGCGCGGGCGATGAGCAAATAGCGACCAAGAAGTACGTTGATGACAACACCGCAGGCGGCACAAAAGCGGCCAATGCCGACGTTGATGCCGTGACCGCTACAGGAACGGCGCTATCCACTTCCCTGGCCGACCCCAGCGCCCTTGACGATTCAGACTACCTAAGCGTTCGAAAGGCGGTCAGGATGCTTGCCAGGATGCTGAAAACCGCATCGACCACCCTGCGCGGGGTGGTGCTGCTGGCCCGCGCCGAGGACCTGGCGGCAACCGAAACCGATACTTCCAGGGTGCCCACGATTGCCGGGGTCAAGACACTGATTAGCCGGCTTGCCGGCGGCAGAACCAACCTGCTGGGGTCGGCGGTGACCATATCAAGCGCGTTTTCAGCAACCGCATTGCAGCTAACCGTCGATGATATTGACGATCACGAATACCTGACCATAACGGGGTGGGTCCACACTGACCAAACGCCCCGTTACAGCATTAACTGGACGATCGAGCGATCGCAGATCGCGGTTGACAACAACCCCACTTTCGCCGACCAGACCCCCGCTCTGATTTTCGGAGATTCGCTTTCTACGCTTTCTGAGCTGGCGATCGGGCGGAATTCGGCTGGCACCACCCTGTACCTGTTATGCAGCAATTCGACGCTGGATACGGGCAGAATTTCCGCCGTGTTCGGCGGCAGCTTTTGATGAGGTTTCGACATGTCTACAGCTAGAGTTGCGCTTTCGAAGGGAACGGTTGTAAACGTTCATGACCACTTCTCCCTGAGTGACGGCGACACCTACTCATTTCAGAATACCGGCAATTCCACCATTCGAATCGGCACCTTTGCGACCGATAGCGTTCCAGATCCGTTTTACGGCGGCAGGGTAGGCCCTAACGACGACTTCGATGTTGACGCTGACGATTCTGATCCTCTGCACGCAATGGCTGAAGGCGGTGATTCCGAATTGACGCTTTTGTGAGGTCCGGGCAATGGGTTCACTTATCAGAATAAGACGGCGCGGCGGCGGCGGCGGCGGCGGCTCGGAAGGCAGTAACTTTGTCAGGAGCCTGGCATCCGATCCGGCCAACCTGAAAGATGGCGATATGTTCATTCGCCGGGGTACGCTGTACCAGCATGACAAGACCGACCCAACCGGCCGCAGCGTTACCAAGTATTCACTGACCAACCCGGAGATCACGCACAATGGCGTGACTTTGCGAAACCCAAATTACTCCGATCATTACCGTGGAGTCGTGCCGAGAAACGGCAATCCCGAGCAGCTTTTCTCCAACCTGGTGGAAGACGACTTCTGGATGGACTACGGGGTTTACACCTTTGGCGTTCAAGATTCCAACGGCGATCCGCAGCCCTATGACCCGTTCGGCATGGGCGAACCTTGGGACAACGTGGTGGGCTTTCCTGCTTACAACGATCTCGCTAACAGTACGGGAAATCGTGGGGTCCGGATCAGCCATGCGACTACGCTGGACCGGCAGGCCGGCGAGAACGGGCACGACTACAACCTCGTGGTCAGCGTCGATGGCGCGCTCGGCGCTCGGGTGTCAGTCAACATCGACGCGCTGGGCGACCTTGAAATCCTGCTGAAGAACAACAACGGCCATTCGCAGAACGCGCCGACGCTGAACGAGATCATCGCGGCTGTCGAGGCGGCGGAAGGTCCGAACGGGGAGAAATTCGCGGCGCGGAAGATCACCGCGACTGACGACGGCAACGCGGTGCGCGCAAACAACTTCGCGGTTGCGAACGCCGCCTTCTCGGGTGGCCAGGGCGCGGGCGCAACCAATCTGATCTCCGTGGCCGGGGCCGCAGATCATTCGCCCCACATCGACACGCAGCCGCACCTTGCCGAGGGGCAGGTTTGGGTTGCGGTGTCCGATCACTCGCTGTATGGCATCTACGACTTTACGCCAGGGACTGCCGGGATCAACCAGAACCGGGTTTTGATTCCGCACCACCGGCAGTACTTCAACAATCCTGTTGCTGAATTTTGGGGGCGTGGTCAGAGTGAACGCTGGCCCAGCAACTACCCGAATACGGATAATGGGGCAAATATCAGAAGATTGAGATTTGCTTCACTAACAAACGACTTGCCGCATGCCTACTGGGATGGTGGCGACACTCTGATTGGTAATCCATTCATTGATGTTTCAGCCGATCCTGATTTGTCTATTATCAACTCTGTAGACAATAGGATTATTGATGGCGGGGATAATCTTGATGATTGGACTGTATTTTCTTTACCTGCTGGCAGGTACAACATATCCGCTTGGCTTGGCCAAAATCAGAATTTCAATCAAAGTGCTGTATTTAGTCTTAGAAAAGTAACCTCTGGTGACGATGATATTCAAATACATGAAGGTCTAGGTTATTTTACTGGTAACACTGCTGGCGAAGATACCCGTCAATCTGTTGAGATACATATAACAGATTTGGTGGTGTCTGATACTGACAAGTTTTACTTATCCATTACAGGCTTGCCTGAAAATATAAATACCCGTCATTTCATACGAATAGAGAGAGTAGCTTAATGGCCAATACCTTAACTTCCAGCAGTTCTCTAGCAAGTATTTTAATGTACTATGGGCCTCTTGCTGAAAACCCAACTTCCCTTCTAGTCGTAGATGGGGAAGGGGATGAGCATGGTTTTTCTCTTTCTGTCACGCCTTCTGAAAATGCTTCTCCCGCATCCGATTCTCAACTTGCGATCCTACGCACACTGTTTGCTGCTTCCAGCGTCACGCCAACCTTAGAGGGGTTCCCTACAGGTGTAACTTACGCCAACATGGAAGAGTGGGGTTACATCAATCCCCTTGATGCTGGCAGCTACGACCGATGGGAGAACGCGCAGAAAGCCCGTAGCTTTCTAGGCGCAACCGAGGTTGAAACAGACTCGGATTCCGGCCGGGTAGACCTCAAGACCAAGGGCGCGATCAAACCAACGAAGGCGGCGCCGCCCGACGGAACTTATCCCGTTCCATTGGGCGACTGGCGATGGGCGAACGGCGGCGCTGGTCTCGTGGTGCTTATCCTGCATCCCCGTGCTGGCGAAACTTGGACTTTCAACTCCATTTTTGACGACGACGAACGGGCGCAAGCCATTCTCGCGTGGCTTGAAAGCAAGCGGGACTCTAGCCGCACTGATGCTCACATCACGCGAGATGCCGTTGATGAGACCATTTCCGCTTACTCCGACTTGGCCGATGCTTTCGGTTCGCGGATCTACGACATAGATCAGGGCGGCAGCCACGGCACGGTTTCTCTCGAAGGCGAATCGACCACAGGCGGATCGGTAGACGGTGTGCAATTCATGCAACTCAACTTCTCAATCGACGCTGGAACGCCAGTCTACAACGCTCTGACTTCTTTGATGGACGGTGAAACAATCAGCACCCAAACCACATTGCCGATTGTTCCAAGCCCTGTGGGGGATCATGAGAATCGGCTGATTGCCGAACGCCTCGAACTTCCCAATTTGGAATTGACCAGCGAGCGAGGATTTTTGGAATCCACCGACAGCAATGGTGTGATGCGGACTGTTGGGGCAGGAGAACTGATTGATTGGGACGGCTTGCGTACTCCGGGAGTAAGCGGTGTCACTTACAAAGAATTGCCCTTGCTGAAGGCCAGCCATACTCGCATCCATGTTGACACTACTGGAACGACCGATGCAGTCATTCGCCTACGGCCTGGCGCGGAGATTGTGCCATTCCAGGGCGAAACCATGTCGTTCTCTATCCACAATCACCGGGAAAATGGAGACGTGGTGATCGCGGACCGGGACGGCAACGAGGAAGTTCGGTTGATTCCCGACGATGAACAGGGATTCATCATCACCTGGTTGGAGGACGGCGGCACCGAGATTGTTTCAGACGGATTGGTCCGCCGCAGGTTCGAGGTTGCCGCCGTCATTCCTACGGATGCGAGCGTGCGGGATTTGGGCGACATCAACAGCATGTTGTCCGGCAGCAACGACTATTTCCCTATGCCTCTTGGACTGGCCACCGACAGAAGCATCGACCATCAAGACACGGACGCTTTTGCCCGCAATGGAACGGACACGATCACGCTTGACGATCCGTTGAGCGACATCAACCTGGCTTGGCAAACCGTGACGCTGGAGCGGGAATGCAATGTCCGCATAGTGGCGGGGGCCAGAATAGGGCGAAGCAACGCTTCCCTGCCGTGGGGTTGGGGCTTGACGCTGATTCGCAACGGCGTTGAGGACGAGGACACTTTCGACTCCCAGCGCGGACAGAGCAGTTACGATACTTCGTGGACCCGGATGCTGGCGGAGTATGACGATGCGCCCGCGGGCGACCGATTCACCGTCATGCTGAAGGTGCCGACTTCAGTGGGCCAAAACAATCAAGTTTGGTTCGAGCGCATTCATGTTCGCATGATCGCCGAATACCATATGGAGTTGAATTACTCATGAGTCTGGATAGAGCGGGATTGGCGGAACACCGGCTTGGCATCGCCCGCCGGATATTGCAACGCGTGACGCTGGCGGATGATTTCCATCTGTACACAAGCGCTTTCCTGGACAGCCAGGGGATTGCGCAAAACCGGCACTGGAACATGGTGCGGGCGCTATCCAGCCCATCAAACGCGCTCTTTCTCGCGAGCGACGCGGCGTGGACGGACGTGTGGCTTGCCATTCATGTTGGGCCGGCGGCATTCCTCAAGGAAGGTGTGCATACGTCTTGGTTGACCGGAGCCGCCCGCGCTCAAATGGGCAGCCGCTTGCAGCTTGTGCGGCGCGAATCCAACGGCCAGTATTCCCGCGTCGGCGTGCTTGACGCGCACCTGGCCGCGAGGATGCCGGAATCAATCAGGCCGGCTTACACAGCCGAGGCGTTCGGCATGGACACGACGGTTGAATCCGCAGTGGAGTGGCTCGGCATCGCGCACCATACTGCGAGAACATCGGGAAAAACGCCGCAGGAACCTCTGACATTGCGGGACCGGGCGACGGAAATTCCAATAGCCGACGCGCACTCTTTCAGTCCCTCTGCTTTTGGCGGAAGGGCGCCGTATTCATTCGCGATCATCGAGCAGCCTACGCCTGCCGTGTTTGTACAGAACGCAACCACGAAGGCCATCACCTTGACGTTGCCGGCGGCGGACTACAGCGTTGGCGATTCTTTCGAGGCGGTGGTCGAAGTGACGGACGCCAACATGAAGAAGGCCACCGGGATCGTGACGATCACCGCGAAGGCGGCTGATACCAGTAGCGGGTCATAGTCGATCCGCCAGGAGCACGGCCATGTACGAAGATCTGACTCAAGACCAAATTGAGAAACTGCTGTATTGGGGCGAGCGGTTCAAGGGCATGGCCGAGTACGACGTCGACGAAAACCGGTACAAGTGGACTGGCATTACCGACGAACAGCGGGACGCGCAAAAGCTGGAATCTTTCAATCGAATCTACGACACCATCTTTCCGGATGCGCCAGACGGCCGGGAATCGACCGTTGCCGAGTGGCTTGACCATCGCTTCTCTGGCGGACTGCACCACTATTCGTATGTTCTGAACGTGCTTTCGCCCAGGCTTCCGCTCGATGAGGAAGACCGCTGGTGGAACTACGAATACAAGCGCATGGCAGACGCCGTGATAGAAGCTGTCCTGCGGCTGGACGACCCCCCGGAAAACTGGATTCCCCCGTATGACCGGGTTTTGTCCGAAGCCCGGTTCATCCGCGGCTTGCTGGATTCTTCGTCGCTGGTGAGCGTTCCTGACGATATGGAAGGCGAACAGCACCCCGGGCCGAAATACACGTCTGCCTACTACTTCATCGACACTGAGGGCAACTGTGTGCCTGCCCCGGACTATACCGTGTACACCAGACACTGGTACGACGGGATTCAAAACGGAGAGTATGACGACAACCGGGCTGCCAAAGAGTCTTTCTTCGCCACAGAGTTCAGCCTTCCTCAAACAGATACGCATGTGGCGGTTGAGGTTGCGAGATTGAAACAAGGGGAAGACGGAGACCACTACAACGATTATGAAGTGGTGGGGCATTTCATTCAAATACTCGGCGAAACGCCGTGTGACGGAGGCTAAAGACCATGTTGCTCGAAGACCAGATGGAACCGCTGTGCCGGGAAATCTCGCATTTCCTTGTATCCACCGGCGCGATGCCTAGTGGCTCGTGGGCCGGTTACGACCGCAACCGCGACTTCCTGCCGTACCGCAGGGACCGGGACGACGAGTGGCAATACTCGCCGGCGGGCATGGGGCAGGCCCGATTCGTGGGGCGCAACTTCAAAGAAGGTGTGCCGGATCCCGACAGCATCAAGGTGCATCCGGCCATCGTTCTTTCGCAGTCGGAAAAGGCGACCGCTTCCGTCAAGATCGACAACCTGAAGGGTACCCGGCCGTCCGAACCGTTCGAGTGGACCAAGAGTTTCAAGTCCGGCGAATCGGAGCTTCACGCCTTCGAGACCGCCTTCGAGCACGAACAGAAAACCACCGCTACCGCCAAGGCCGGCCTCGAAGGCGTTGCCGAGGCGGAAGTCGCAACCGAAGTGCGCGACTTTTTCCGTGCGGCCTACAGCTTGCAGACGGGCGTCACCAAGGAGAGCGAGTCGGGCGGCAAGTTCGCCCTTGTCGCTGACCCCGGCGCCTATGTCGAGGGCTTCCTGCGGTGGATGGAGCAGGACTTGCAGCGCCGCATCGAAATGGACGCTATCGTAGATTTTGCGTTTTCCATCGGGCGGCGCTGGAAAAAAGGTTCGTGGCGATGGGCAAGCGGGCGACTAGATTTCGACAGCATTGAGCACCTGATTGCCGTGGCCGAGAAGCGCGGCAGCCCGTCGATGCCGTGTTACCATCATTTCTCCCGCATGAACCTAAACGAAGCCCAACGGGACTCTCTCGACCGAATCAAGAAGCTGCGCAGGCAGAAGATTGACAAGCTGACCCCGGTATTCAAAGGGGCCGAGGCTTTCAAGATCGTCATTTCCAACTTGGAAACCAACGAGGAAATGCAGGGCGAATGAGCCATGCTCCCCCGACTACGGGAATTTCTGGATCAGTGGTTCGTCATTTTCGGCGGGGTGTCCGCGCTAGTGGGCGGATGGCTGTACATCGAGTCGTTCAGCAATCGGCTCGATGAGGCGATAGTCGAAATACACCGGGCCGCGGACATCGAGGCCGCAAGGGACAGCGAATGGATGGACATGGACGAGGGCGCCCATGTCGGCATAATGGAAATGCTGGCCGAAGTCCGGGACGACCAGGCGGAGATCCGCAGGGAACTCGCCACCCAGACGATACAGTTGCAGCAGATCGTCAACGACGGGGATCTGCGATTCCAGCAGCGAGAAAACAGGTTCGAGGAATTGGAAAACGGGCAGGCGCGTATCGCGGACAACATGGTGACGCTGGCGGTTACGATCGGAGAATTGAGCGCAGTCCTGGATCACTATTACGAACTGCACATCCTTGCGGAAAGAGAGCAATAAGATGGAAGATTATGGTTGGCTAATCAATTGGGGATTATTTACGTAACTAGCCATTAGGCCGTCGCTCGCGGATCTTTCGCGGGCGGTTTTGCGGTCAGTGCCGCCGCGAATTCTTGCGGGTATTGTGAAACCCCGCCCCGGCTTATAGAATGGGCCGAGTTTAACGCTTCAATTTGAGAGGTAAGAATCATGAAAGCAGTTCGGAACGTACAAGAATTTTTGCACGGCTTTGCCAACGCCCTGATTGCCATCGGCATCTTGCTGACGATTGTCTGGTTTCTGATCGGGTCGGCATCCGCGGATGACAGTATCAATTTTAGCTTTGCCGATGTTGACGACGGTTCTTGCGAAAGCCCGCTGGAAACCCTTGCGCTTGGCTACCGTCACGAACCATTGAAATGAGGAACCACAACATGGTTAGCAAAATCAGAATGACAGTAGGGATCTTGACCCTGCTTGCTTTGATCTATCTCCCTGTCACGTTTGCCGCCGACAGCGCCTATGTGAACTATGCCGCGCTGGACGACGGATCCTGTCCGAACAGATCCACCCTTGAGTCCATCGCCGTGGGGTACAGCCATGAATCGGAAAACAGGTCAGCTATCGGATATATCCGTCAGGCGCCGTCGGGCGGCAACTGCGAATCAGATTCTCTCACCATCAACCTTGAGGTCGAGCAACGATACGAAGTCGGATTCGGAAATCTCGACGGGTTGCTCAAGATCGGATACGACAAGCGAAGCGTTTCGGCGCTTTACGGCACATCGGAAACTCGATCAGATGGTCAACCGGCTTTCGCAGCGGCGCTACCAGCGGGCACGGCTGAAACCCCAACGGTAATCCTTGGCGTCAGCTACTCGATCGGAGACGCGAACCTTGACTTCGGATACAACCCGCTCGACATCGACTGGCTTGAACCCGACGGCAGTATCAGCAAATCGGGAACCCTCCACTTTGGCGCGAATACCACGTTGGATGTTGGCTTCGCAGAACTCGAGGGGCGACTCTCTTACGACGCCGGCAATGACAGCTTCGGCGACGCGACCATCGCTCTGGTCAAGGATTTTGCGGACTCTCCGCTTTCGCTCCGGGTAGCCTACGATTACGCCTTCGGCCTGACGGCGCTGGATGCTGGCGTTCCCATAACCTACGAGTACCAGAGTTTCAGCGGCGCCAATGCGTTGCTGCTCCAGGGTACGGAGGATGACCGAGGCGAGTTCAGCATCGGGATTCAATTCGACCTGTAACGACGTTCCCTAGTTCCCGGCGCCCATGAGGTAAATGACATGAACGACCAACCAAGACAACCCTGGTACAAGAACGGGATTGCCCTGATTGCGATGGGGCTTTCCTTCAACCTGATCGTCCTCGGCCTCGAAGTCATGCTGCTGCTGAGCGGTTTCGAAAGCGGTCTGCCGGAAGCCGTGACAACGGTCGCTTTTTCGGCGGGATCATCTGTGATTGGCTACGGCGGAGCTTGCATTAATGCGCGGACTGGCACTGGTAATTAGCCTGCTGCTGGCGGGGTGCGGAATTGGATCGGAAACCCAGCCGCCACCTGATGCCGGGTCGGGCACGAATGTCGAAGTGCAAACACTGGCGGGCAGTGTAAGCACAGAAACCGTTTTCGCGCCGGCGCCGCCGGAAACCGGCACAGCCCAATTCGAAACCGCCACCCTGCCCGAAGGATCATCCTTCAGCACTGGCGACAACATCATCATTCCGGCCGAAGTTCTGGCCGATGGGCGGGAAATCTACATAGGCCCCGCTCGCGCTAGCAGCGCACAGGAGCCGCCCCAGGCCGAACAGGCCATAACCATAGCGCCGGCATTTACGCTTCCCGAATGCTTCCTAAACTTTGAGGAAGCGGTCGATGCGGCCAACGCTTATCTGGCCGATCACCCTGATCCTTCGGCGGTGCCCTATGAATACCTGGATGAAACCTTTCTTTCCCGCGTTTGCGCGGAAAGCAAGTAACAGGGGGTGAGTCATGGAAGCGCTGCTCGTTCAATACCTGCTTGACGCGAGCCCGCTGATTGCCGTTCTGTTTGTAGGCTATTTGCATTTGCGCCATGAAAGGTTCTGCAAGGAAGACCGGGCAGAACAAAAGGTATCCATCGAAAAGCTGCATTCGCGCATAAGCGACATACGGGACAATGACCTGAAGCCCATTGCCGCTGACGTTGGCAGCAACAAGACCGAGATCGCCGCGATGGGCGCTCAGTTCCGGGAATGGAAGGATACCCAGGATAAGGTAATCACGGCCGCGGCGCGCGAGGCGGTGGCCGAATCCATTTCGAAAATGGGCAAGAAGTCTTGAAAATTACCGGGTGTGAAAAATGGCCCTGGTAAACGATGCCGGCATTACCCCGCGGGACCTGACCGGCTATATTGAACTGTTCCGCGAACTGTACCGGGAAGCCTTCGGCGAAGATCTCGCGCTTGACGATGAAACGGTTGCAGGACAACTTATCGGAATACAATCGCTCCCGCTCGCCTTGAATGACGAGGCCCTGGTCAGTATGGCAAACGCCATGTCGCCGCGCCGCGCGACCAAGCGCCACCTTGACGACCTGGCCGATATGCTGTTTCTGGATCGCCGCGGCGCGACCAAGTCAACCGTCACCCTTTCCTTCACTGGTGTGCCTGCTACCGAAATTCCGGCCGGAATTCGATGCCGTACCGACGACGGTACGGTATTCGTCACCCTGGAGGCCATCACCTTGACGGCCGTGTCGGTTGAGGCGAAAGCCGAAGCTGTAGAGGCCGGCCCGGTTGAAGCGGCTGCCAGTTCGATAACTCATATCGTCACCCTGACCGAAGGGCTGGAAACGGTGACCAATGCCGCGGCCGCGGTCCCGGGAAAGGCTGAGGAAACGGATGAGGAGTTCCGGGCGCGCTATGCGGTAGAGGTCATGGTGCGGGCCGTATCGCCCATTGACGGCCTGAGGGCAGCGCTGGTGGAAGCCGGAGCGACCGTCAGCCCGGTGGTCGTCGAAAACGATACTGCGGCGGCCATCACAAAGCAGGGCTTTACTATTGCCCCGCATTCTATTCTGATAATCGCTGACGGGGGTGATGCCGACGACCTGGATGCGGCGATACGGTTGCACAAGCCCGGCGGCTGTGGGCTGGTGGTGGCAATCAAGGGCAACGATCACGACCTTGCCAGCCTGACCAGTAACACGGCGTTTACCTGGGCGGGGCAGAACTTCGTCGTTGCCTTTGATGCCAATGACGATACCGCGGCTGAGTACGCGGCGGCGCTTGAGACCACCATCAAGGCGGGAACCGGATCTGTGGCCCCGCTGACAGAGGTTGCTTACCAGGAAGCGCCGGGCGATCGCTTTCTGCTGATCTACCCCATTTTCCCCGATACCGATTACGTGATTCCCCGCGGCAACCTGGCCGTCGCCCTGGGCCTTGACTCAGGCAATACCGCCCTTCCGCCCGGCCTGTTTATTCGGCCTGAGAAGCGCACTCTGACGGTTACCGCAAACGTGACGGCGCTCGATGATTTCCCGGCCGACGGGCTGACCCGGCTGAAGGCGGCCGTGAAGGCCGAAGCGGCCAGGCTGGCGATCGGTGAAAAGCCCTGGAAGCAGAACTTTCTGCAAGCGCTGGAATCCGTACCAGGGACCCAGGTCACCGCCTACACGGTGACGGACGGCGCTACCGATATCGCATCGGTGACCATGCCGCTGGATCGGCTGTACCAGTTGGCTTCCGATTCGCCCGAAATCACCCTGACAACATAACCCCCGCGACGAAAAAATCCGTTCCCGGCGGGAACGCATTTTTTGCGCAGTAAACATTAAATAGGACTTCCGGTAGTGCTATAAATGCGGCATGCGCTTTTCTGACGCCAAGATCACAAGCCGAAAGCGGACCCCTGAGGGGTTCCTGGAAGTGGATGCCGCGGTCACGCGGGCGGGCATCCTGCAATATCACTCAACCGAGTTGGGGCTTGACGGCGATCAGATCGTGAACGTTCGCCGAACGATGCAAACGGTCAAGCATCCTGAAACGCTGACCAGCATCCGGCGGGCCACCGTCACCGTGGATCACCCCGATGAGAATGTTGACATCACTAACTGGCGCGAACTCAGCGTCGGTGAAGTGGTGGGCGAGCCGGCGGTGGACGCCACCGGGCTGGTGACGGCGAAAATCGTCATAAAAGACGAAAGCGCAATCGAACTGATCGAAGGGGGTATTGACGAGCTTAGCGTCGGCTATACCCATTCGGTAGTGGAACGCAGCGGGGAATGGGTGACCGATGGCCCACTGGTAGTTAACCACGTTGCAATTGTTGAAAAGGGCCGCGCTGGCCCGCGGGTCAGAATCAAAGACAGGAGGTTTCCAATGGAACCGAAAGACATTCAAGCCGCTGTGGCCCAGGGGGTGCGCGATGCCCTCGCTCAGGTGCCCAATGCCGCATTGAACGGCAATGATGCGGCTGTTGCAAACGCCATAACCGCGGCGCTCAGCCCCGTCGTCAAAACTCTTGAGGATATGGGCAAGGAAAGCAAGCGGAAAATGGATATGGAGGAAGAAGAGAACAGGAAGAAGGATGCCGAAAAGGCAGCCGATCAGCTTGTGGCTCAAACCATCGCCGACCGCGATGCCTACTGGACCGGCGTTCAGGCTTGCATGCCTTTCCTGGACACTGCCGCCGCCGCAGCCCTGAATGGCAAGCCCATGAAGGACTGGCTCGTTGCCGCCGTGGGCGACCGTGTGCCGAATGCGGCCGCCTATGACGAGAGCACCCTGCGCGGCATCCTGATGGGCATGCAGGCAGCAGGCCAGGGCGCGACCCCTGGCGTTGACAACAGCAACGTCGTGCCGCTGCCCTCCAACGCTGGCGCAGCGCCCGGCGCTTTGCCTGCCGGCGTGGGCCAGGCCCGCGATGCCACCCCGCCCGGCGGCGGCATTCCCGGCGTAACCCATGTGGCCGCCCCGAAGCTGAACACGGCTCAGGATCGGGAGTCGGCATATGATAACTACGTCAAGCGCCTGATGAACGGCGGCAAGGCGGTCGAAGCGGGGGGTGCATAATGTCAACCGTTCAATCCACCTATCAGGAGCAGCACAATGTCGGCTATGCCGGCATGATGGCTGACCTGCATTCTTGCGACGTGGATTCCTTCGAATTCGAAGGATCCACCGATGGCAAGTTCGGCTATGCCGTTCAGCGCGGCAGCGAGGCCAAGAAGTGCAAGGCGGGCGTTGACCTGACCACTGCGCTTGTGGGCGTTCTCTGCCTTGACCGCACCCTGAACCCTGACCAGGACGACGAATACCAGGCGGGTGACGTGGCCTCGGTGATGGTGCGCGGCACCATTTTCGTGGCCGTTGAGCAGGCCGTCGAACCCGGCGATATGGTCACGATCAACCCGGCCACCGGCCAGTTCGGCACCGGCGACCCCGGCGTTGGCAGCTTTGTCATTGTTGCCGGCGGAACCGGCTACAGTTCAGCGCCGACGATCGCCGTTGACCTGGGCGAAGGGTATACCACCGTCACGGCCGGAAATGTCACCCGCTCCAACCAGGTGATTACGGCTATTGCCGCGCCCACTGCTGCGAACCGCGGCAAGGGCTTCCTGCGCGAGCCGAACGTCCGGGTGACCGGCGGGGGCGGAAGCGGCGCCGAGGTTGAGGCCCGGCTGCATCTGATTCCGGTTCCCGGCGCGCGCTATATCACTTCAGCATCAGCCGGCGGCCTGGCGAAGCTTCGCCTGCCTGGCCCGGTCAACCTGTAAGGAGGGCAATGATGTTTATTAAAGGAATGGATGCGTTCCGCAATCACGTTGCGTTTGCGCAATCCCAAGCGGCACATATCGAAACCGAGGTCTACAAGATCGAGTACCCGGATATCCAGTACCCCGGTCTGGCCTTCATCGATACTTCCGCAAACCCGTTTGCCGAACAGGTCACCTACTACAGCATGGATGGTGTCGGTGAGGCTGAATTCCTGGCGAACCGGGCGAACGATTTCCCACTGGTAGCGACCCAGCGCGAGCAGCATAACGTTCGCATCGAGAACCTGGGCATCGGGTACGAGTGGGACCTGTTCGAAATCAATACGGCCATGATGCTGAACCAGAACCTGCGCGGCGAGAAGGCTGAAATCGCCTTCCGGGTCCATCAGGAAAAAATCGATTCGATTTTCCTGTACGGGCACAGCGCTATGGGCTGGGATGGCCTGCTGAATTCCAGCGCCGTCACGGCTTCGGATGCGGCCGCCACCGGCCAAAATTCCAGCATGAAGTGGGAAGACAAGAATGCGGCTCAGATCGTTGAGGATGTCAACAACGCCCTGAATGCCATCGTTGAGGAATCCATGCAAGTGGAAATGGCGGACACCATTCTGCTGCCCGTCAAGATGCTGAACCTGCTGGCAACCAGGCGATACGTTGATGATGTCGACGGCTTGAACATGACCATCCTGGAATGGATCAAGCGGCACAACGTGTACACGGCGACCACCGGCAGGGAACTGACCATCCGCACCGTTCGCGGCCTGGAAAACGCAGGCGGCTCGAATGCGGGCAGGATGATCGCGTACCCGAACAACAACCGGGTGCTGAAGTTCCACCTGCCGATGCCGCTTCGCTGGCTGCCGGTACAGCAATGGCTTCAGCGTTTCATCGTGGCTGGGATCTTCCGGCTGGGCGGCCTTGAAATCCGCCGGCCGAAGGCAATGCGCTACGTTGACGGCATCATGGACTAAGGGGGGGGGCTTGCAATGAGCGAACTTCTAAAAATCCGAAACCTGACGAATGCGCCGGTCGAGATCTGCGGCCGGCTCATTCCCGCGCGCAGGGAAACCACCCTGGGTCGTGACCAGGTGCAAGCCTGGCTCGCGCGCGGTTCGGCCAACCGCGAACGCTTGCAGCACTGCCTGGCAGTGCGTGACATGGACGACCATGACGTTGACCTGCTGGGCGGCGGCGATCCTGAGCCTGAAACCGACCCACCCGACCCCGAAGGCGGCGGCGAAGGAAACGGCGGTGACGGTGACGGCGGCGAAAGTTCAGGCGGCGAGCCTGACGAGGTCGACCGCCTGGGCGAACTTGACCGTTCGAACCCTGACCTGTTCGACAAGCGCGGCTACCCGACCACGGCCGTTGTCAGCAGCCTGCTGGGCCGCAAGGTCAAGGCTGCCGAACGCGACGAAATGTGGGGTGAGTTTGTAACCCGCAACAGTTGAGCGGCCGATGGCTGAAGTGACTGTAACCAAAATCCGCTCGAAGTTCTCTGAATTTGGAGCGGATTCTTTTTCTGATTCGGTTGTGACCGATGCGATCGCAACCGCGCTTGAAATCCACTCCCATCAGGATGAGGCCGCGCTGTGGTGCGTTGCCCACATTTTGGCCTTGTACGAGCAGCGAATTGCCCGGCCGGATGGCGGGGCTGGCGAGGTCACCGCTGACCAGACCGGCCCGCGCATGGTCAGCTTCAAGGCCCAGGCGGATGCCGGGCACGGGGTTTTCTTTACGACCACCAGCTACGGCCGCATGTTCCTTACACTGGAGCGCAGATCCGCGCGCCGCGGCATTGGCTTCATGTTCGCCTAATAGGCGATTCGAACCTGGCAGGTTTTCCGTTCAGGAAGAGGCAGCCGGGTGACTTCAATGATGTCGCAGTAACGATCATCGGCCGTGATGCCGGTCTTGCTGAGGCAATCCAGCAGGGGCTTGATACAGTTATCCAGGTCACGATTGCGGTCAATATCAACGTACAGCCAGACCTTGAACGGGGTTTTTGGCGGCATCTTGAACTTTTCCCGGCTGGCGGCCAGGTTCATTACCAGGGCCGCGCCGCTGAGCCATGACTTGTACTGTTTGGTGGGAACGCGCCCCCTGCCGCGCACGTTCGAATACAGGTTATTCGTCGATGGCGGCAGGGGGATCCGCCGGATGGTCAGGTTGCCGCGGTTCATCAGATCAGAAAGGAATATCCTCGTCATCGCTAAACCCGCCGAAGGCGCTCTTCTGCTGCTGGGGTTGCTGCGATTGCGCCTGCTGGCGTTGCCGCCCCTGGCCGGTACGCTGGCCCCTGTTTCCGTTGCCGTTGCCCTGAGGGCGCGACAGGAAGCGCAGGCCGCCCGGATCACACAGGATTTCGGTGGTTCGCTGGTCAACCCCGTCTTTTTGCCAAGTTCGGGTTTTGATCTTGCCGCTGATTACCACCATCGCACCCTTTTGCAGATGCTCGCCGGCTTTCTCGGCCTGCTCGCGGAACAGCACCACCCGGTGCCATTCGGTGTTTTCCTTGAGTTCGCCGGAATTCTTGTCGAGCCATTTTTCTTTCGTGGCGATACTCAGGTTGCAAACGGCGGCGCCGCCTTGCGTGTATCTGACCTCCGGGTCCTGCCCCAGGTGGCCGATCAGAATTACTTTATTCAACATCGTCAAGGTTCTCCTGCTGCGCCTTTCCGGCGCTGGTGGGTTGATAGTTTCCGCGGCAGGCGCGGTCGATGGCCCAGGCCATGCCGGCATACAGGCCGACGGCCACTGCTACAAGGGCAAGCAGGTCAGGGTCAATCATTCCCAACCCCCATCTTCATCCAGCCCGCCCGCGGCCGCTATGGCGACCAGGGCCAGGCCGGCGGCATAGAATACGCTCATGCCCAGCAGTTCGATTCCCGTCATTACGTTTCTCCTTTCGCGCCCTGGGCGCTCAATTCGTCAACGGTAACCCCGATCATGGATGCCAGGTATTCCAGCACCTGACGCTTCGAGGCTTCGAATACTTCCCGGCCCATCGCCCGCGTCGACTGCGATGCCGGGGTCCACACGGTCACCACCACCCCGGAAAGGTTGGAAATGCCGAACTCGTCAAGCGAATCAATCATGGCGACAAGGTTAGTTGCATCTTCGTGGCTTGCGCATACTACCTCGCGCCGCGAATTATAGCCCGTTCGAATCAGCGCCCACTTTCGCAAGTGTTCGGCGGTCGGGAACCGCTTCGCTTGATCTTCGGGAAGGTTCTGCCAAGCTTCGCGGACGCAGGCAAAATAGTGGCGGTGGCTGCGCCCCGTTCGATCGGCCGCTTCGATGAGTCGGTAAGTTTTTCCGGGCTGATACAGCCGCCGGCACGAGTCAACATCCAGCGGCAGCATCTGGAACCCATCGAAGCGGAAGGAAAGGGGCGCGCTCATTAGCAGCCTGGTCACCGCACCACCGATTGGGCTTCCTGCTCGATGGCAGCGCCGGCCAGCTTGTGATTGCCCGCGGCAATGAAGCGCTTTATTGCCGCCTCAATCTCAGGCCCTGAGAAGTAGTGCCGCAGCGCTTCCAGGTCAAGCTCAGTGCGGTCATAGCCGTTGCAGACCCACTTCTTTTTCAGGGCTGCCTGCCCCTTGCCGGTTTCGTTCCTTACCTTGCCGTGGTCTTCCGGTTTCTTCTGAGCCAGATCTCGCTGCTGTATTTCGGCCCCTACGGCCTGCTCGCGCGCCTGTATGGCCCTTTCCATGTCACCCTGCCGCTTGGCCTGCTCTTCGGCTTCGCGCGCTTCCGCCTCGCGCAGGCGGGCCTGTTCGGCCGCCCGGCGGGCCGCCCGTTCCTCTTCGGCCGCCTTGCGCTCAAGGTAGTTGCTCAGGGTGCTTCGCACCCCGGCAAGCTGATTGCGCAGGTCGCCGGCCATGTTATTGAAAAATACATCGATCAGGTTCCCCTGGTTCAGCACCGGTCGCTTGCGTTCCTTGCGGGCTTTTTCGATCTCGCCCATGTGTTTCTGGCACCGCTTGATGAATTCGGCAACCTTGCTGGCGGTGGCCTCGTCGCCATCGTCAATGTCGTTCGGTGCGCGGCCGCAAGCTTCCATCAGGGCGATGGTGCGCTCTCGCATTACCTGATGTTCCGTTGTCAGGGAATCGCGCAGTTCGGCCGTTTCCGGCGATGCGTTGGTTTCGGTCAGTTTCATGGGAATACTCCTGTGGGATCAGAAAATGGTATCGAAGCCGCCACCCTTCGGTTTTACCGGAGGCGGGGCATCTTCGGCCTTCGGGGCCGGCGCAGGCCCGTCGGGGTGAAGCTGGGAAACGTTATCGGCCGGCTCGGCATCAGGCACTGGAACGGCCGGCTCTGGCGCGAAGGAAGCGCCCAGGTAGATGGCCTGACCGTACCCGGTCAGATGGTAATCGGTAATGATTGCGTCACGGTCACGAATCAGGCGGCGGACGGCCGGTTCCAGCTTGTTCGCGATATAGTGGTCATCGCGCTGGATGCGCTCGATCAGCATCGGCAGCCTTGAACCTTCGGCGCTGTCATGCACCGCCAGGTCGCACCACTGCCGCTCGGAAATCCACATCTGGCCCTGGCATTGGGCAAAGAAGTCCCATCCGGTTGTGTTAGCCAACCAGTATTCGATGAACTTCTCGGCCAGAACGGTCTTGCATTCCCAGCAGCCGTTAGATCCGATCAGCCCGTCAGGGCTGCATCCCGCGCCGTGGTCGCCCATGATGAACCCCACGGTGGAAACCTCAAATCCGGTTTCAAATTCGTACTTGGCCCGGACCTTTGGTTCCAGTTCCAGCCCGCGGCGCATGTGCCAGTTTGTCGGCGCCCGGCGGGCCTGGCCGGAAATCAGTTCGGCAACGAGCCGGCGAAGGTAGGTTTCCCGTCCTTCGCCTTCCACGACCACCGTGCTGAACATTGACGCGGTGGGGGCGCCGAGCCGCAGGGCGTACCATTCATCGGAACGCTGAGGAACGTCATGAATCCGCATCACCGGCCTCCTGCTGATCGGCGGCCGCGGCCGCGGCCGCGGCTTCGGCTTCGGCTTCCGCCTTGCGCTGTTTTGCGCGGCGCTTCGTGGCGCTCTGGATGGCCTTCTTGGCGTTTTCGAATTCATGCGCGGGGATATCCTCGATGCGCTCAACCCCGCCCACCTCCAGGAACTTCTCAAGGTCAAGTCCGCCTTCGGAAATCAGCAGGCCCAACTCCTGCGCCTGTTCGGCGGTGATGCGCTTGGCCGTTTGCGCCTGCGGGCTGGCTTCGCTGCTGCCGGTCGGGGCCTCGCCCCCGGCGTTTTCAGAATCAACATCGCCGGTGGAAAGCTGAAGCCGGTTGCGGAGGAACTGGCGCTCGATATAGCTTTGCGCCGCGCCCATGCCCTGGGGCGCGCCGTCAATGTAACAGGGGTGCAACAGGTAGCGCGTCACCCACTCCTCACCGACAAAGCCCACCTTAGCCTTCAGGCGCATCCAGGGCGCTTTCTGCTTGCCGTTCTGATCTTTGCCGGATTCGACAAGGGTGAACTCCTCAATGTCAAAATGCAGGTCAAGGCCCCACTTCGCCAGTATGGGCCGGCAGGCTTCGAATACGGAATCGGTGGAAGCGAAAGTCCACCCCTGCTTGTCGTGCTGGCCGTCATGGGCAATGGCGGGAATTTCCGCCTTCGCCGCGCACACGCGCTCGGTAATGGTCATGTTCTGCCAGATGGGGGTGGGCTGAATTTGCGCCTTTTCGATGGGTCCAGCAACCTGCTCTATCGTAGGCGTCTGCTGTTTCGGATCGGCTTTCTTGCGGGCGGAACTGCTGGATTTTGTCATAGCAAACCTCGTATGGAATTGGGTTACATACAGAACCCTAATCCATGGTAAACATTAAATCAACCTCGGCCCTGTGCAAAAATGCCCGCATGACCATTGAAGCGGTAAGCCCCCTGCTGATTGGGCAATATGTGAATTCGCCGAAGCTGCGCGCGGTGGCGGACCTGCTGGTCAAAGCGCTGAACCAGGAAATCGAGGACCCCATTGATACGCTGAACCGGATGCGTTCTCTGAAAACCGCTACCGGGTACTGGCTTGACGCGATCGGCGATCGCTTCGGCTTGCCCCGGCCGTACACTTCGGAGGGGCAGAATGACAAGCGGATCGGCTTTGAAGGCGCTTCCGATGTTGCCGCCCTTGACAATGCCCCGTTTTCCGGCAGCGCGGTCAATGATGCGGTTTTTCCGCTGCCGGATGTCGTGTACCGGGCATTCATACGCGCCAGAGCCCGATCGCTTTTCGTCAAGGGCAACATTGCCGGGTTCCGCGCCGCGGCACAGGAAATTGACCCGAATATCACCGTAGAGGATAAGTGGAACATGACCATCCAGGTGGTTACTAACAAGCGCTGGCAAATTGAATTGGCCGTGCAAGTGGGCGCGATCCCAAAGCCGGCCGGGGTCGGGGTTCGCTACACTGACCGCGCTCGCCTCGGATTCAAGGGAACGGGCCAGCCGCTTGACCGCGGCCTGTTCGAGGTAGCCTGATGGCGATTGAGCAAGCAATCAAGGATATCCAGCCCTGGGCCGAAGATGGCGACCGGGAATTGCCCGGCGATGTTGGGTTGACCCGCGGGTCGGGCTGGCCTGTGCAGTACGAGCAGGTAGGCGGAACCCCGCCTGAGCGCACCATCTTCAATCAGTTGTTTTTCGAACTCACGGACCTGTTTGCGGCTATCAGGGAACACGGCCTGCCGCTGCCCTGGGATACTCGCGTCAACTACGTTCACCCGGCCTTCGCGAAGGTCGGCGGGGTCATTTACAAAACGCTGGTCAATACCGGGCCTGGCAGCGGGAATGCGGCCGAACCCGGAACTGACGATGCCGACGGCATATGGGAGGAGTACTGATGCTGCCTGATTCAATCACTGAGTGGGTAAACGGCGATGCCTGGGCGGCGAACGGCGACCGGAAAAAGCCTGACGATTCCACCCTTTCCCCGTCCCTGGTGAGGGGCACCGGGTGGCCTTCCAGTTTTTCCAGTACCGAACACTTGCGCCGCGAAGTGGTCAACGGGATTTTTTACGAGCTTTATACTGCCGCCGGCGAACTGGTCAGGCGCGGAATTCTGCCGTGGGATACCGCGGTTAACTACAAGTCAGGCGCTACAGTTCAATCGAGCGGGGATATCTACAAGGCGAGCGTTGATACCGGCCCTGCCACCAGCAACGCCACCGATCCGCAAACCGCAGGCCAGACCGTATGGACCCGGCAAGCAAGGGTGGTATCGGCCCCGGCCGCGCCGAATGCGCCAACCGGAACGGGCGGGAACGGTCAGGTCGAATGGGAATGGAACTGCCCGCTAGACAACGGGGCGGCGGTTTCTGGTTTCACCATTCAATGGCGCGAGCAGGGCGGCTCTTTCGGCTCCACGAATCAGGCCACCGTCACCAGACCGCGGCACGTGGTTACCGGCCTCGATAACGGCACAACCTACGAGGCGCGGGTGAAGGCGACCAACACAAGCGGCGATTCCGGCTGGTCATCGACCGGGTCGGCTGCCGCGGCTGCTGAAGCGCCGGGCCAGGTCCTGGGCTTTACTGGGACGGCCGGCGATTCCGAGGTGGATCTGAATTGGGCGGTTCCGGACGATGGCGGCTCGGATATCACCCGCTATGAAGTGCAATGGAAATCCGGTGCGGAAGCCTTTGCTTCATCCCGGCAGCAAAACGTCACTGACGGTTCCTCTACAACCGTTACCGGGCTAACCAACGGAACGGCCGAAACGTTCCGCGTTCGGGCGGTCAACGCGGCAGGCAATGGGACCTGGTCGGGGGAAATCACTGTAACCCCGGCATCACAAACTGCCGAGCCTGATGCGCCGAACGCGCCAACTGGCTCCGAGAATGGCGCTTCCATCACCTGGACCTGGGGCGCGCCCGCTGATAACGGCGCTGAAATCACCGGCTATTCCTTGCGCTACCGCAAGCAAGGAACCTCTGCATGGACAACCGTGACCACGGCCAGTACGAGCTATGTGACATCCGGCCTTGAGCGCGGGGTGACCTATGAAGCCCAGGTTGCAGCCACAAACTCGATCGGCACTTCGGATTATTCCAGTAGCGGAACGGAAGACACGGTTCTTTCCGTTCCGGGAATTCCCTTCGGCCTTTCGCTCAGTTCTCGGGACGAGGCGTTGCTCCTTTCGTGGGATGCGCCTGACAACGGCGGGGCGGCGATTACCGGCTACACGATTCAATGGCGCGAAGATGGGCAGTCCTATGCCAGCGCCCGTCAAACCACGGCTGCGGCCACCGATACCGAAGAAACCATTTCTAACCTGACAAACGATACCGAGTACTACGTTCGCATTCGCGCGCAGAATTCGGAAGGCAGCGGGGCATGGTCAAGCAGTGACGGGCTGACTGGAACGCCAATGAGCGCGGAGCAGACCTTCAGCACGGCTGGAAGCCATTCTTTTAATTGGCCTTACAGCACTGACCGTGCGCGCCTTGTCATTTGTGGCGGCGGAGGAGGCGGAGGAGGCGGAGGCGGAAGCCATGGAAGCATTACAGGGGGCGCAGGCGGATCAGGCGAGGCGGCGGATGATGGCGGGAGAGGTGGTGACGGCGGTGGCAGCCCGGATGATGGCAATGACGGGGTAAATAATCCCAATAGCGGCGGAAGTGCCGGATCGGATGCAATTTATGATCTGGGCGGTGATAGTGAAACCATTTTTGCCGGCGGAGGCGGCGGAGGCGGCGGAGGCGGGTCCAATGGTGGGAATGGAGGAAATGGAGCAGATGCAAATCCCAATATTTGGGCGTCAGGGGCGGGCGGCGGTTACTCGGGCGGTGGAGGCGGCGAGCAAGGAAATTCGGGAGGAGAATCCTCAGTAACTGTGGGGTCGTCCACCTATTCGGCGGCGGGCGGCGGAGGCGGCGGAGGCGGCGGAGGGGCCGGAGGCGGCAGCGGCAACAATTGGGCTGCTGTGTCGGGACAGAATGGTACAGGAGGGGCGAGTTCTGGCAATGGCGGGGCTGGTGGGTCTGGCGGTAGCTGGGGCCAGGGCGGCAGCGGGGGGACTGGCGGTAACGGGATTGCTGGCCTCTTGGAGACTCAAAATATATCCGGACTAACATTAAATCAGCAGATCAATATCACAGTCGGCGCTGGAGGTAGTGGGGGCGATGGCGGCTCCTCAGGAAGCGCGGGACAGGACGGCACTGATGGGGCTGACGGCAGCCCCGGCATGGTGGTCATCACTCCGCTGTACTAACCAACAACCCCGGGAGAAGCAATGAAACTGCGCTTGACGGATCTGAATCCCAGGTTTTTTGGGCGCCGGAAGTCAGCCAGGATTTCAGCCCGCGGTCGCAGGTCACCGCAAGCGCAAAGCAGAACGTCAGTGCCGGGGCCGTATTCGATATCACTCACTGGTCACCACCTATCGGTTACGGTCATTGACCTTCCAGGTCACAGATTGCCGCAAGAAGCCGGTATCAATCAAGGGATTGGCATCCAGCGCCGTGGCCGCCCCTGCCGCCACAGCAGCCTGTGTCTGGCTGAGAAGCCCACGGTGGGCCTTCCGCCCCTTCCGCTTGTCCATCTTCGCCCTGGCCGTAGACGGCGCGTTTGGCGGGTTCCGCAGCCTGACGATTGACTCTTGAATCAGGCTGGCCGCCTTCGCCCCGATCTGGCTTGCCATGCGATCAGTTATGACCATGCGGCGGCTGTCAATCATGGCTGCGATCATCAGCCGGGCGGTTTGCTTGATTTCGGGCATGGCATTGCGGAAAAAAGGGCGCTCAGGCGCCAGGGTGTAGCCGCTGGCCCGCTCGGTGCCGAACTCGTTCCAGGCGGCAACCGATGCGACCGGGGCGCCATCCATGTACTTGGCATCCTCAAAAAAGCCTACTGCTACATTCACAGCCCGGTTCGGGGAATTTCTCGCGCGCTGGATGTTGCGCATCATGGAAATGATCTTGTGCCCGCCCTGCTGGCGGACGCGGGTTCTGATATTGGGGCTGCGGATTGCCATGCGAAAAGCTTAACACGAAAAAGGCCGCCCGAAGGCGGCCCTGATCGGAAGCGCCTGAGCGCTGCTATTGGGTGGCTTGTTCTTGCGCCATCCGCTGCAAGGCATGGCCCACATGAACATCGTCGCCGGGCACGGTTTCAACCGGCCGAACCGCGAACAGGGCGCTTCCGGTCACAACCGCCAGGTCGTTGGCGGCCGCGATCTCAACAAAGGAACCCAAGGTGTCAGCGGAAAGGCTGACCTCTACCCGGTCATTGATGTTGGAATAGTCAAAGCAGGAAACGACATCCTCGTCAATCCAGGTGATATAGCGGGCGCTGCCGGGGTGGTACTCGATCTGCATCACCGGGGTTTCCGGTGCGTCAGGGCGAACTGCAATCATAATCTTTTCGCGCATTTCGTTCTCCTTTCGGCGGCTTGTGGGTTAGGGTTACGCCGAACATGGTTAGATAGTAATCGAAGTAAAAAATAAATGCAAACATTTCGGCTCAATTAATTTGACGAAAAAATCCGTTCCCGGCGGGAACACATTTTGGGGTCAAAAAAAGCCCGCCGGTCAGGGCGGGCTTTCTGGCAAGGCATGAGCGTTGCTTCAAGTTTCCGGATCGCCATCGAATCCTTCCTGCCATGCGCTTTCCAGGGCGGTGCCGGCAAACTTGTTTCGGCCGTCATTGGCCGCCCGGTCAGCGCGGCCGATTTCGAACGCCTGCATTTCGGCAAACGTGCGGGCGCGTTTCTTGGGCGGCTTCACCGGCTGTTCCAGTTCGGCGGTCCACTTTTCGAAGATCGGGTCGCTGCTTGTCATTGGCGTTTTCATGGCTCAGGCCGCGTTGCGGGCGATCCACTGAATGTTAGCGCGGGTGCGCTGAAGATCAGGGTTTCGCCGTATGCAGGAGCCGCGAAGGAACTCGCCAACTTCCGGCCGGATGCGCTGGGCATAGGCCATGATGTTGTCGAAATTCGTATCTTCGGCAAGCCGGTACAGCCCACCGCAAAGCGCCAGCAGCACGTCAGGGCGGTCTTCGAAGATCGGCGCGCTGTCCGGATCGTCAATGACCGTTTGCGGGTGGGGCAGTTCTGACTTGACCGCCAGGAAGGCCATGAACTCGGTCGCAACGCCTACGCCCAGGGTGCCAGCCATCAGGCTGGTAAGGCCCTGAGTGCTGAACCTGTCGAAGCGCTCAAGCATGCGCGCGGCCATTTCCCATGTGCGCGGGCAGGCGAAGGTCTGATCCTTGCTGAGCGGGTCAAAATTGTTGAGCAACTCCGGCCGCGTGTTGAGGAAGAAAATCACGTCCTGGTGCAAGTCATTGTCAATGGCCCAGTCCACCCATTCCTTCGGATCGCACTTCAGGGTGATATGGTGGAAGCGGCTGCGAAGCGGGGTAGGCATGTTCGCCGCAACGCCCCGATCCTGAACCCGGTTGCCGGCGGCAACGATGGCCGCGCCTTCCGGAAAATGGTAATCGCCGATCTTGCGATCCCATATGGCCTGGTACAGGCTGGCCTGCATTTGCGGCGGGGCCGCGGTGATTTCGTCAAGCAGCACCAGATACTTCCTGTCGGAATCGGTGGGCGGCAGGAAGTCAGGGGTCGCCCATGCCGTGGTCTTGGCATCGGTATCAATGATGGGCAGGCCGCGCAGGTCGACCGGGTCAAGCAGCAGGGCGCGAATATCAACGAATTCATACCCTAAATGCGCGGCCACTTCCTTGCACAGCGCGCTTTTGCCGACTCCGGGCTGCCCCCAAAGCATAACCGGCTCGCGCAGTTCCACCATCTGCACAAGGTCAGAGAAGAATTGCGTCGGGGTCATTTCATACCCCGCCAGAATATCGGAATTTACTGCGTTCATTCGTTCATCCTCGGTAATGGGTTAACGGTTTCTGTAAAACCGGATGCGAGTATACCTCCCCCTTTTTCCGGTTGTAAACATTAAATAGCGTTTTTTTCATGCGATAATCAGCCGCATGGAAGAGATCCCCCTGCTGCCCGTTGACCGCCAGCGCATCACCGTCCGCCTGGGCGGTCAGGATGCGGTGCTTACGGTATGGTGGCAGCCCCGTCAGGGCGAATGGTACGCGTCGCTTGAAGTTCCACGTGGGACGCCTATCGTGGCCGGGCGGTTGCTTTCCGTCAACGCCCCGCTGCTGGCCGGCGTGGTTCATCCGCTCAGTGGTGACATATGGTGCCGTCCCGCGGGAAAGGATGCGCCGCGCGACCTGGGGCGCGATAGCTGGGGCGCAACCCACCGCCTTACCTTCGAGCCGCATTCATGACAGCGCGCTTGTGGAAGCGCCAGGTTCGCCTGGAAATCGGCGACCTGGTATTCGAAAAGCTGCGCATTGACTTCCGGGTCGACCGAGAGCCCGACGAAACCCCGCCTTCCGGCCGGGTGCGCCTGTTCAACTTGAATACGGAAACCGAAGAGGCAATCGCCGAAAAGGGGCTTTCCATTCGGCTGGATGCCGGCTACCCGGAAACCGTCGCCACCATCTTTGACGGAAAAATCGACAAGGTTGAGCGCGGCCGCCGGGGGTCATCGCGGGTGACTTCTATCGACATGGTTTCCCAGGCCGCCGATCGCCTGGGCGGACTTTCGGTTCGCAGCTATGACGGGCCGGAATCCATTCGCAGCCTGGCCCGCGATCTGATTGACGACATGGGCCTTGAGCCTGGTTCACTGGACCTGATTCCCGCCGATGCGAAATACGAAAACTGGACCTGGTCACTTTCGGCTTCGGCTGGGCTGACCCTGCTACTGCAACGGGTGGACCTGTACTGGATCGAAGATGATGGGGTTGTCAGGCTGGCAAAGGCGGGCATCGTTGACGGGGCGGCCTCGGATATCGTGCTGAACGCTCAAAACGGGCTTGTCGGCGTTCCCGCGTTGACCGAGCGCGGCGCCGAATGTATCAGCTTGCTGAACCCCCAGGCGCGCGTGGGGGCCTTTGTGACGGTCGAAAGCCGTTCGGTGCAGGGTGACTGGAAACTGGCCGCCCTGCGCCACCAGGGCAGCAACTGGTCAGGCCCATTCACGACAAGCTACCTGCTGCGGCCGCTTGAAACGAACGCATGAGCCGGTCATCACGAAATACCGAGCAATCGGAAAATTCCCTGCTACAAGCGCTCAGGTTCGCCATCGATCAGGCGCAGAAGGGATTGAATACCGCCCGGCCGGGCATCGTGGAAAGCTACGATCCGGCCACCCGCCGGGCGCGTGTGGTGATTGCCCTAGACCGGCTGCTGAATGACGGGACCCTGGTGGGCCACCCGCCCATTGCCGACGTGCCTGTTATTTTTCCTTCAGGCGGCGGCTACGTCGTACACCTGCCGCTTGCGAGGGGAGACCCCGTCATGCTGATTTTCAGCGACCGCGGCCTTGAGGCGTACAAGAAAAGCTACCGGCGCGCCGCGCCCGATGCCGATGCGATCATGAGCGAAAAGGATGCCGTTGCCTTTCCCGGCTTCGGCCCGCTGGAACAGGAACTGCCGGTGACCGATGGGGCATACCTGGGCACGGTGGCCGGCGATGAATACGTCAGCATCAAGGCCGGGGAAATGAAGCTGATCGGGTCAGGGTCCATCACCCTGCAAGCGCCCGATGAAATCCTGTTCGATGGCCCGGTCAGGGCCACTGGCGCGGCTGAGTTCGAAAGCACAATGGAAATTACCGGGGAAACCACCATGCAAGCGGACTTGCAGGTCAACGCGGATATTGACCTGACCGGGGAAGTTGACGGGGTCGACGTGGCTCAGCATACCCACCTGAACGTTCAGCCGGGCAGCGGCAAGTCAGGCATTCCGGGTTAGGGTAGATCCAGCCCGCGCCAGATGCGCGAGCAGGCCATTAGAATCATGTCCGCTGGCTGAAATTTCATTTTTCCCCCTCCAGCATATCGCGCATCTGTTCGATGTAATCCCGCAAGTAGCCGCCGGTCACTTCTTCCACCGAAGTGAACACCCGGTTCTGACCCAGGATCAGCGCTTCCCGGCAAGACGGGTTGCCAGCCTGCCGGGCGGCCCGGCCGGTCACCTTCTCAACCCGCTCGCAAGCCTCAAGCATGGTGTCGCGGAAAGATTCCAGGCCGGTGGTGGGCAGGGTTTGGCATGAGCAGAAAATCAGGTGGCTGTTCCGGCTGGCGTTGCTGTTCAGCCAGTCCTGCGCCCCGGTTCTGACGGCGATCCGCTGGTTATCAGGGGTATCGCTTTCGAAAATCTCATTCCCGGTATGGGCAAAGAAGGCCGCCCGCGCGCTGCTGAGCGCTTCCCGAACGGCGAATGCGTGATACAGCAGCTTAAAGCGCAGGGCTTCCTGGCGCGCATTGTAGGCGTTATCCAGCGGGTCGCCGGTATCAGCGCCTAGGTCACAGCCGAGGCCTTCCATTTCATCAATGAGTGACTGGCCGGGCTTGCCGGCCACCTTGTGCTTGACCGAATGGGAAAACCCCAGGTCCGCGATGCCGCGGCCCATCATCAACTCGCGCCGGAAGGCCACCGTTATCAAGGCTGCCATGTAGTTGATCTTTTCAGCCAAGAATGCGCCTCTGGTCAAGGTCAAAGAAGCGGGTCCATGTTCCCATCCATTGGGCAATCACGGCGTACCGTGCTGCCGAATGCTTGACCGCGCCCGGCCACAGTTCGCGCAGCATGTCCATGTTTTCCTGCCCGCCCTTCAGCTTGCGAATTTCCTCATCCCGCTCCTCAACGAATTTTTTGTATTCGTCAGCGTCAGCCAGGTCGATCATGCCCA